>LGRX02004478.1:0-26085 GCA_001247695.2 Cymbomonas tetramitiformis | reverse complement strand
CAGGGCTTACACCGGCCAACACTCTGAAGGGACAGGGCTTTCACTGGCCAGTACTCTGAAGGGCTAGGTCTTACTCCGGCAAGCACTACAAATGATGCGGGCTTTGCTGGATAGCATTAGGAAAGGCCGGAGATAACTTTGAAAGGCCCCTCCGTTCCATATACTAGTTTGAGGATATCGTATACGTGAACATCTATGAGCTAGTCACTGATCTTGCCACATTTTGCTTTTGCAGCCGTCGGGAATGTGAATGTCACCACCATCATTATCAGCATTAACTGGCAGTAGGTCCCGGCCCTACCCCATTTTTTTCAGTTCCAACCTTTGGAAGCTTTGCTCATTTTTCTTGAGGGACTGGTAAATATAATGCATGTTGTTTTCATGTTGTCAGAGGCCCTTGCTTCGTAAGCGGGGGAGTCCTTACACCTTTCTCTGGGAAGTAATTGTTCGCCTGCGCGCAAACTGCATTCTTATTTGTCTACTGTACACGCACTCTGATAAGTCGCATTTTAAAGGCTAGAATAAATCAAAACACAACAGGCCCGACGCCATTGAATTCCAGTGTTGATTGATTATTGCAGCTTCTCAGAACAAGGGACGTGCACATCGTAAGCTTTTGAGGCGCTTCTTGATTGGTGTCGTTCAGGTTATATCCTTCAGATGTTTCAGCATACCCTCTCCACATATCGCGCACGCTGCACATTGCCGGAGAGTGTATGGATGCTTTGTGTGAAGTAGATGGTGGACAACAAGGCCCCCTGTTTTACATCCTCGACGGAGGAGCTCTATTGCTGGAAAGGCTGTCACTGACCAACTTCTACAATACGGTAGGTTGAGTGGCGCTGAATAGATCCGCCCAGTTTTTAGGTTATCGTGGGGATAAGGAGATGATGGAGTTATATGGCGACGCGCTTTTAAAATGGGCGCAACCAAAATAGTGGATGGCATGCCAACACTCCAAACTATTGCCATCACGGCTCTCACGTATAATTTGGCGTGATGCAGAACGGCGGCGTGATTACGAGCCTGGGCACCCTCGTCATCAACGCATGCAACATGTCAAGGAACCATGCCAGCGTGAGTGTCTCCGCCTTTCATACGTCTGTGACGCTCATGGTGACACGAACCGTCGCTAGCTAGGGATATAAGCCTATTTAAGGTACAGAGAGATCACACACACGGCAGAAACCACTAACACTCCTCTGCGTTCCAGTTTAAACAGACCATGACCATCTCGGTCCATGTGTCGTTGCTAGCACATTATTACCCAGCTCCATTTCGAGATCTTGTTCCATCATTCATTGTCTCTCTCACTCGTCATGTTACCGTTTGTCTGTGTTTGGTCTTTGTTGTCCCTCTCACTCGTCACGTTGCCGTCTGTCAGTGTATGGTCTTTATTCCGGGCGGGCACTGCCTCTTGGAGAGCTCGGTGGATTCGTCTGCCTTTGCTGCAAGAAGAGGCAGAGGGTGGTGAAGTCCACGTTCTCTGTTTTCCCTTGATTGTTGTGGGGAGCACTTAGGCGCTCTTGATTTGCTTCTCACATCCACTGGGATGATGGTGGGCTGGCTTTTGTCGGCTGATCTCATGCCATTCAGTATGTGGTCTTTATTACTAACCGGTGGTCAACCATAGGAAGCGTCTAAGTAAGTGTTGAGCAGCTGTAAGCAGAAATCCGAGTCTCTCTGGCTAGACATTGCTTGCTTCTGTGTGCTAGCTCCAACTTTACTGCAGTAGCAGCCCTGTCCTCCCCACCACCTATGCTTCCACACTACTCCCCAACCACCAAGCATCCGTCTGCGGAAAGGGAGGTTGGGAACAGAGCTTGACCGGTGCAGTTGCACGCGAGGGCTTGGACGTGACAAAACTGGTTGGGAATGGATCCCAACGTGTTCTATCCACCAACAATTGAGGGAAACCGTTCGTCATAATTCCGGGAACTCCCGGAACTCATCGATCGCATGTGGATCGACGTCAAAATCCAACCTGTGCACCTGCATGTCGATCTATTGGTCGAGATTACCGCATACGGATCAAACAAAACCCAACCTGTGCACATGCATCTTGATCTAATGGTCGAGATTACGCTATAGATCGGACATTGCGCTTCTCGAGCCTAGCCGATCTGAATTGAGGCTAGTTGGTGAAACCCTAACGACCGAAGGCCCTAGATCGTTCTCCCCTATCTTTGGCATCTCGCCCGGGTGCGGGCAGTACAAATGCATTCCCTTGAATAGCCGAAATTATAGTCCTAATGAATTTTGAGATTTGTTGATCCATGTTGTCGCTTGTAGTAAGCTCGCCTTCATGCTTGCTCCTCATCTTACCATCAAACTTTTGGGACAGCCATTCTGCATTTGAAGCTGCGGCAGACGGCGCCACAAGTTCAATGATAAAAATTGTGTTTATGTGCGCAGGAAAGGGGCGGAGTGTTGTATGCCACCGGTGGCAGCTTGACAATGACCAACAGCAATATGACTCATAACACCGCTATGGTAGTGTGCCCTATGCCCGCTATTTTGAGAATTTGGCCGAGGATCTACGACATGTTGCATGGCAGGTCGAAACGTATTACCGAAGAGATTTCTTTGGCCGACCGTTTTCTATGTGCAATCTGATATGCCAAGTAGTTTTACGAGTCCTACTTTTA
This sequence comes from Cymbomonas tetramitiformis, assembly GCA_001247695.2. Classification (NCBI taxonomy): domain Eukaryota; kingdom Viridiplantae; phylum Chlorophyta; class Pyramimonadophyceae; order Pyramimonadales; family Pyramimonadaceae; genus Cymbomonas; species Cymbomonas tetramitiformis. The sequence continues at coordinate 23,437 of LGRX02004478.1, read as the reverse complement.
TTCTTGCCAGGCAGCAAGTACACTCAGGACAATCAACAACACAAATGGGACTAGCAATATTTTATTCGAATCAAATATTGATATACCGGCCGCTAGAATGTGTTTCAGTGCTAGTGGCAGGGGTCCAATGTCTTTGTGTCTCTGTCCGAGGGCAACTCTCGAGTCTCTGTGACAACTCTCGGGTCTCTCAATCTCGCAACTAGCCAAGTGTCAGAAATGTGGATCTAAGCAGTGGTGACACAAGGAAGCTTATGAGCAGCTGCCAAGCAGCTGCCGGGCTCCAGCTCGGCTCCAGCTAGGCTTCAACCAAGACCCGGGCGGCAAAGAAGCTTCCTCTCACCCAACTAGGAGCAGTCACCTAGCAGTACCTAACAAGGCCCCTAGTTCCGTGACACAGCACAACAGCCCACTAAAGTGGCCTAACCAAACACCAGAGTACACCGGCTATCAGTCTAGCTCCCTGTTGCTAGGCGCCCTCCCGTGACCACAGCACATCCCAATACAGGGCCTAACCAGACACCGGAGTACACCGGCTATCAGTCTAGCTCCCTTCTGCTAGGCGCCCGCGTGACACAACACATCCCAATACAGGGCCTAACCAAACACCAGAGTACACCGACTATCAGTCTAGTTCCCTTCGCTAGGCGCCTCCCGTGACCACAGCACATCCCAATAGAGGGCCTAACCAGGCACCGGAGTACACCGGCTATCAGTCTAGCTCTCCGCTAGGCGCCTCCCGTGACCACAGCACATCCCAATACAGGGCCTAACCAGACACCGGAGTACACCGGCTATCAGTCTAGCTCCCTTCTGCTAGGCGCCCTCGCGTGACACAACACATCCCAATACAGGGCCTAACCAGGCACCGGAGTACACCGGCTATCAGTCTAGCTCCCTGCTGCTAGGCACCCTCGCGTGACTTCACAATTATCGCTCGCGATAATTTCGGTTATTCAGAACTGAGAAATCGAGCAGGTGCGACTTTTGTCGCCCGGGAGAGGGCCCGATCGGGAATACGACACGTTCTGAGTGGCGTCCCGATCGGGGTGTCACGGGGGTGACACCGTCCGCAAGGGAGTATCAATTGCGGACGCCACATCGGGGAGTCAGTTTCCACACTTCCGAATCCCGAAAGCCCCTGCTTTCTGCTCTGAAGTTTGTAAAAATTCTGGTTAACAATTGGTGTGGAAGTAGTTTACGTTTGAAATTTTTACATTTTATGCCTGCTAAAGGTATTCAGCTATGTTTAAATTTTGTACATCTGAACAACGTTCTGATTGATCACAAAGCAGAGATCTCCGTAACTCTAGCTCACTTCAATTCATACTCGTGAAAAGTAATTTTTTACGTGCTACCAACCACAAATCGTGGCACAGATCATACTAGCTAACTATGATCCTCCTGTGTGCCTGCCACCTCAGTCGCGCTGTGTCGATCGTTCGTGCTTCCACAAATCCCGGCTCGTCCTCCTTGAATACTGCCAGCTTCATAGCATTCTCAGTTGAGCCTTAAGAAATTCCAGGGAAACGTAGCATACTTACTTCATTTGGCGGACTCCAATTCCTTCGTCACCTCACCGTAGCGCATCGCGTTGACGCCAGCCGCCACGTCAAGGGAAGCCGAGAGTTGCCAGTGGTGAAGCGGAAAAAATAAAAGACCAACAAAATCACAAGTAGGGAAAAAACGCCACGAATTAATTACCTGCAGTGGAACAACAACACTTCAGTAATTTCAGGAGTACACCGTGCTTCACCACCGGCATGCTCCCGAGACTGCAGAAGTGCACAGCGTTCGTGCTCTTGACGTCCTCGACGCACCAGTCCATACCACCAGATCCAGTCGTACACCCCAGGTCTCCCAAGCACCAGCGCCGTCGTCGTCCCACCAGCTGCAGTAAAAAATGCGTCGCGTGGGATTTCTGAACTGACTTCGGTGGACGCGGCGACTCAAACGGACGTTTCGGCAGTACGGGCGGAATTTTTCTTGAATGCAACTTTGCTTGATCGTCGCTGCTGGACCCATCCGGCCTTCATTTCGTGTTCGTGCTGCAATACTTGCCAACTTTGGCTGCCTAGGGAGCCGTCAGCAGACTTCATTCCTCCGCGTATTTTCCCTGGGCACTACCTCGGGTGTTCTTGTTTGAGGTTGCCAGACATCGCAAGAAGATTTTATTAATGCCCATCAGACGACACGGTACTCGCACGGCTTTTCCAACATTCCCGGTTGCCACGCTTCGTGTCAGGTGTACAGAGTGCGACGTTTACGGCCGTAGAGTTTTGGCGAAGTGGAGAATTTTAATTCCTGAGTGCAGTCGTTCCTTGCACGGGAGAGGTTACATTGATCTCTGCAGCCGTTGCGAAGTGACACATCGGAGGAATTTCTTTACTGCAGTGTGGTGGGCTGGTGGCCAATTGGTAGACAACAGATTTTCTTGTTCAGAGTTTGAGAACAATTAGTCATGGCTTCGCGGAACGACCATTTGATTGTTTGGACTTCGGCAGTAGCAAAAGCAAAATTAAAGAAGTTACACCAGCATCTCAAGGTCTCGGTGCGCATGCGAGTGGTTTCATGGGAGAAGCAGCGGCAACAAGTTCTTGATTGGGTGACTTCGTCTCTTCCGGACTTGCAGCTACTGCCAGAGGATGTGCGGTCACAGACGAATGTTCTTTTGGAAGCGGACTTGCTCGCTGTTGATTCGGCAGGGGCGCTTTCGGTCGGCTTGTGGCCGGCTCTGCCGGGCCCTTGGTCGGAGCGCAAGGCGGGAGAATTTGACAAATTTGCGCAGGCGGAAGCATGGGTGAGCGCGCTTCTCAGTTTGACGTCGCCGGTGATTGGGGCGAACGCCGTGATTTCTGCGAGCGGAGTTTCGGCAGGCGTTGCTGAAATTGGTGCAAGGGGGGCTGCATCTTCGGGGCCGGCAGGGGCGACGGGCTCCGGTGGCGGCATCCTTTCATGGACGGCTGGAGCCCCAGGAGCTTCGGGCATCGGGACTGTCGCGGCGGCGGGCTCTGCTCCCGCGACAACGGTGTCCGGGGCATTGGCAGGATCAGGTGGCCTCGGTGCCGGCGTCCTTTCAGGGACGGCCGGGGCCACCACGGGTTTGGGCATCGGGACTGCCGCGACGGTGTCCCCTACACCTGCGGCAGCGGTGGACCCGAACGCAATCGCGGCGGCAATCGCCACCGCCTTGGGAACTCGCCTTGACGCTTTGGGATCCCGCATCGCGAGTTTGGAGGCCCGGGGAGGGGCGCCGGCGGGTGCTCCTTTGCTGGGCGGTGGAGTGGCGCCACCCGAGGCGGAGCTGCTGGCGAGAGCGTTGAGGGATTCAGTAGCTACGGCTGAGGGTTGGGACGTGGCCAAGTGTTCGCAGGCATGTGCGGACTTGGTGCACGAGGCGGCCAAGCTTCGATCGCAGCTCACGCTGCTGAAGGGAATCCATCCTTTCGGTAAGTTGCCGATGAAGTCGTTGGAAGCAAACGCCTTCCCAGCGATGGTGTACGCACTGCCGGAGCTGGCGGAGGAGGAGTGCGAGCTGGACGAGCTTCCCGCGGGCAAAGAAGCCACGCAAGAGCATTGGAGGGCGTTTGTGCACATGCTGCAGGCGCGGGTTGGCGAATTCCAGACGTTCGTCAAGTCCAAGGTCCCGTCGTTTCTGTTGTCCGACGTGATGGTGCCCTCTTTCTTTAAAAAGAGGAAGCGAGGAGATGGAGGTTCAGACGAGGAGGAGGCTCGGGCCGCGGGGGGAGGGGGTGCTCGGCTCCCGCCCCTGGACGCGGCTCGTCGGGAGCAGCTGGCAACGCTGGGAAGTTCCTTCAGGACCGTCAACGAGGAGCAACTGGCGCGTGCTCTTCGTGGAGAGTTGGCCCCCGAAGACATCGCTCGTCCCCCAAGTGCGGGGACTCTCCCATCTGCGACCATCTGCCCCTCGCGGGGGTCAACCTGCTGGTGCAGCCACCTCAGAGGCTGCTGCAAGAGGACGAGGGTCGCTTGAAGATGAAGGATGGCGAGCTCGCGGTGGTGCCTAAGACGAAGAAATGCAAAGACATGGACGAGTGGGAGAGGGGCTTCTTCAGAATCATGTGTGAGGCGCCATTGGAGGCGCGGGAGGACTTGGTAGACTTCCTTGCTTGGGCGAAGACGATCGCAGCGGACTTCACATTTTACCACTTCAGCGAGTTCTACGAGCACCTGATTCGTCAGGTGCAGAGATCGACAGTGGGCATCTCGTTGGAAGGGTACGACCGCGTGTGGCGGATCTACCAGCAGCAGCACCGGCTGCAGCCGGGCGCGAAGAAGAAGCGCAATGACTACAAGTGGCAACGCGAAGGTGCTCAGCAGCCGCAGCAGCCGCAGCAGCCACAAGATGGCAACGGTAAGGGAGGCAGAGGCAGAGGGGGCCGCGGAGGCCGAGGCGGACGCGGTGGTGGAGCCGGTGGTGGAGCCGGGGGCCGTGGCCGTGGCATTCCAGATGCGTGCTACGGCCACAACGGTGGCCACTGCAGACATCAGCCTAACTGCCATTTCAGACATGTGTGTAGTGTCTGCGGGGATGAGGGGCACGTCCGGACTGACCCGGCGTGCCCAGGTCCTCAGGCATGATACGAGGGGCCGATCCCGGCGGTAGCTGTGCCGCCGGGGGAGCCGGAAAGCAGCCAGGAGGCCCCGGCGGGGGCAGGCGAAGTCCCGGCAACGGTGCCGGGCCCGGCGGTGGAGGTGGACATGGCGCCGGTGGTGGAGAGATTGGGCGAGGACGAGGCCACTCTTCCTGATGGGCGCGCACACGGTGAGCGCGAGGTGGAGGTGCCGGCGGGCGGGCCGGCGCCCGTGAGATGGTGGGATGGTTTGCGCTGTGATGAGTTCATCCCGGTGTGGGACGTGCTCGGGGGACCTCGCAAGCACGATCGAGTTCCCCTACGGTGGGAGGTGGAGCGCATCGCCCCACTCCCCGTCACGCAGACGAACCCTGATGCTTGGCGCTCGCCTGAGGAGCCGGGACGGGTGCGCATGTCGACGAGATGGCCGGCGATCCGCGCGGAGATCTTGCAGCGGGCCACCATTGAGAACATGGAGAGATGTGGCACGGGCGAGAACGAGCGGAGGTGTTACGAGGAGGAGTGCGAGCGTGTGGGTTGCGCCATCCCGACGATTACCAGTCGGGCGCATCTCGTGGCGGCCGCGTTCCAGGGTTGGCACGATGTGGACTTCCTTGTGAGGTGCGCGGCGTGCGGTGCAGGGTGGCCGTCGGAGGAGATGGACGTGGACGAGCCGTACCGGGTCCCCAATTAAGTGGGCCCGGAGCACATGGAGGTCATGAGGGACGAGATTCGGCGCGAGAGCGAGGCGGGCCACATCTTCCTAGCGCGATGGCGCCTACCTCTAGGCATCATTGCCCTCGGCATGGTGGAGAAGGTGCGGAAGGGCAGGATCAAGTACAGGCCGGTCAGTGACTACTCTCGGCCGGAGGACGTTGGGGTGAACGCCCGCATCGAGCTGGACAAGGACGAGTTCACCACCGTGAAGGAGGCCTACGGCATGCTACGGCCGAAGTACTGGATGTTCAAGGTGGACATGGAGACCGCCTACCGGAGCAAGGGGATCACGTCCATGATTTGTACTGGCCCCACCAGTGCTTTGAGTTCGACGATGTGCGGTGGATGGAGGCACGGGCTCCGTTTGGCAACCGGGCCTTGCCAGGCATCTTCATGAGGTGGACGAGGGCCATCGTGGCGTGGATGCGCGCTCGGGGGATCCCCACCGTGGGTTACTTAGATGACTTCTTCTGCATCCTCGAGACCAGGGAGCAGGCGGAGGAGGCTATGCTCCTGCTGGTCGAGTTTCTGACCTTCCTGGGCTTCAAGGTCAACAGTGCGAAGTGTGAGGGTCCTACGCAGCTCCTGGAGTTCCTCGGGGTCCTGTTGAGCACGGAGGGCGACGTCTGCACGGCGTCCATTGACGAGGAGCGCATCGCCGTGGTGGTTAAGATGGCGGGAGACTTGCGAGCGCGGGCGGCGCAGGGCATGGTGTCCCGGAGAGCCCTGGAGTCGTTGCAGGGGCTGCTAGCCTTCTGCAGCCATGTGGTGTGGGGCCTCTCCCTCTACACGAGGAGAGGCTTCAATTTCCTCGCGGCCCCCACGGGCAGGAGGACAGTGAGGCTGCCGCACCCGGTGCTCGAGGACTTGGCCGTGCTGGAGCAGGTGGTGCGCCAGTACAATGGCAGGAGCGTGGTGCTGGAGAGGCGACCGGTGGACGAGCGGCACTTCGCCACGGACGCTTCGGGCACACTGGGCTTCGGTGGAGTCTGGGAGAAGTTGTTCTTCCTGCTGAGCTGGGCGGACCTGGCGAGGCTGCCTCAGCGACCCTGGTTCCCGAGGCGACCGGGGTGCCCGGCCAGTTGGAGCATCAACTACATGGAGTTGTTTGCTGTCTGGTGGGCGGTGGTGCTTTGGGGGCGCCGGATGGCGGGGCGTACGATTGTGGTGAACATCGACAACAAGTCCGCGATGTACCAGGTGGGCAGCTGGTGGGGGCCGGTGGAGTACCTGCCGTTGCTGCGGCAGATCTTCTACACGTGCGCCAAGCACGACATTCGCCTGCAGCCCAAGTACATCTCCACCAAGGACAACCTGCTGGCGGACCTCCTCTCCAGGTTGGACATGCCGCGCTTCCTGGTGGAGCACCGTGCCTTCCTGCGGGCCACGGTTTGGCGGCAGGACCGGGACGACTGGATGGTCTGCCCGGTGCGGTGGGCGGAGCTGGACCAGGAGTTCGGCCCGTTCACAGTGGACGCCTGCGTGGCGGAGTCCCGGGCGAACGCCTACTGCTACCTGAGCTGGAGCAGGGCGGAGGATGCGCGGGTCCAGAAGTTCGACGGCCACAATGCTTGGGGCAACCTCCCCTTCAGCATCATCGTGGCCATCATCAAGAACTTTCTGAAGTGCAAGAGGCGACAGCAGTGGGGCACAACGGCGTGCTTCCTCGTGCCGGTGTGGCCGGGGAACGAGGGCTGGGAGCTCGTGAGAAGCCTGCCCGGAGTGTTCAGAGTGGTGCGCGAGTGGGCGCAGGGCACACACCTGTTCACTGCCCCCGATCTGCGAGGGCACGGCAGGACCGCCTGGGGGCCCACCAGGTGGCCTGTGGTTGTTGTGCGGGTGGGGCCGGAGCCGGTGGCCCTTCCTGACTGGGCGTGAGGGTTGGGCAGAGGAGCTGGTGCAGGAGCTGCAGCGCGAGACGGAGCGCTGCAGGGCGGAAGCCCTGGCACCAGAGACGAGGAGGTGCTACGGCACAGGGGTGAGAGCCTTCGTCACCTTCTGCATTGCCTTCGCCTGCATGGGGTGCCTGGACCCCCTCCTGCCAGCCACGGACGCCACTCTCTGCATGTTCATCACCTTCTCCAGCTGGTTCGTGCAGCCCGACACCATCAAAAACTACCTGGCAGGGGTTCGGCAGCTGCACCTAAAGCGAGGGCACGAGTGGGTGCCGGTGGCAGCCAGGCACGCGGTGGCGGCCACCCTCCAAGGGGTGAAGCGGTGCTGGGGGAGGCCTCCCAAGCCGGTCATGCCACTCACATTGGCAGACCTGGCTAAGATGGCGCTACTCATTTCCACGCACGACCTCGGCCAGGGGTCCTTGTGGGCGGCCATCCTCGTGGGGTTCTTCGGGTTGTTCCGGAAGGACAACCTCACCACGGGTAAGACAGGTGCGTGGAACACGCGGGGGGCGCTGGTGAGAGACAACATGGCGGTGGTGTGGGTCAGGGTGCGCCACAGTAAGACCATTCAGTGCGGGGAGCGGCAGCACTGGGTGCCGCTTCGGGCGGTGCCGGGATCGCTCCTGTGCCCGGTGCGGGCGCTCGCGCGCCTCATGGCGAGCACGGTGGGGCGGCCAGGAGACTCGGCCCTCTTCGTGATGGAGAAGGCGGTGGGCAGACGGGCCTCGGTGGTGCCCATGACCCACGATGCCCTGGTGGCGGGCATCAAGGCCTTGGTGGAGCGTGTGGGGCTGGACCCGGCCACCTATGCCGGGCACTCCTTGCGGAGGGGCGGGGCCACGGCGGCCATGCGCTTGGACGTGAACAACCTGTACATCAAGATGCAAGGGGACTGGAAGAGCGACTGCTTCGAGCGCTACTGCGAGTTGGACACCGAGCAGAAGCTCATCCTTCCCGGAGCCATGGCAGAGGCCGCGGCAGCGCTGCTCTAGACAGGTGATTCACTCGTGCACTCGGCCCTCCCATGCCTCCGATTGGGTGAGTGTGCCTAGGGCCCTTGAGAGAACCCCAGGCTCTGTCAAGAGAGCCCTTGCTAGGTGCGGGATTGGGTGGAGGCTGCTGCTGAGGAAGCTTCTGCGCTACTGAGAGGAAGCTACTATCCGTTGCTGTTAGCCAGAGAGGCACAGCCAGAGAGGCTTAGGCACGGAACTAGCCGCGCAGCTTCGAAGCAGCAGCCTGCTCCCTGACAGACTTTGAGACACTCATCCAGCCAAAGACTCTGGAGTAATGGAGACAGATGGAGAAGAGTTCGCCAGAGAGGCAGAGCAAGAGAAGCCAGAGGGGCTAAGAGAAGACTCGCCAGAGAGGCAGAGCACGGAGAAATGAAAGCTTGCCAGAGAGGCCGTAGCTTGAGAAGAGAAGAGAGGAATAAGACTTGCTACACTAAATGTAATCTATAATGAAAACTAGCAAGCATCCATTCCTGCTCGTGCTTGCATTGTGTTCCTTGTGTGCACCCTGCTTGCATTTCGGTTCATGAATAATTCACAATTATCGCTCGCGATAATTTCGGTTATTCAGAACTGAGAAATCGAGCAGGCGCGACTTTTGTCGCCCGGGAGAGGGCCCGATCGGGAATACGACACATCCTGGTGGCGTCCCGATCGGGGTGTCACGGGGGTGACACCGTCCGCAAGGGAGTATCAATTGCGGACGCCACAACGGGGAGTCAGTTTCCACACTTCCGAATCCCGAAAGCCCCTGCTTTCTGCTCTGAAGTTTGTAAAACCCTCCCTCCCATCCTTGCTGACTCTGTTGGTTGTGGTTTGGGGGAAGGGTCAGGGTGGAGGCTGCTGCTGAGGAAGCTTCTGCGCTACTGAGAGGAAGCTACTATCCGTTGCCGTTAGCCAGAGAGGCACAGCCAGAGAGGCTTAGGCACGGAACTAGCCGCGCAGCTTCGAAGCAGCAGCCTGCTCCTTGACAGACTTTGAGACACTCATCCAGCCAAAGACTCTGGAGTAATGGAGACAGATGGAGAAGAGTTCGCCAGAGAGGCAGAGCAAGAGAAGCCAGAGGGGCTAAGAGAAGACTCGCCAGAGAGGCAGAGCACGGAGAAATGAAAGCTTGCCAGAGAGGCCGTAGCTTGAGAAGAGAAGAGAGGAATAAGACTTGCTCAGGGTAGAAGTCTTCCAAAATTGATTGCGGCCCGATATTCAAAATTTCGATGGCCCGATTTCGGCCAGCGCGGTCAGGCCATGAAATATGCACGGCCAGCCTTCGGCCGGCTTGTCCAACGATTTACGGGTCTCGGTTGACCAGACTTGTTTGGCGGCCCGGTTTCGGCCAACATGAAAATTTTGCTTTTTCGGCATATCGCGCGTTTTCCTAAAATTTTCGAATAGGCTGTAAACTGACCGCATGCCTACGTTCGATAGCTTGAAATGACGGTATTGAACCCCTCTACGTGTGACACCAACTTACGGGACGATTGGATAAGTGATGTGTATGTCATGGCCCGATCAGTAAACCCTATCATTCTGGCGACATATGTCGCACGTTTCCCTAAAATTTCCGATTGGAATGTAAACTGGCCGCCTGCCTACGTTCGATAGCTTAAAACGACGGTATTGATCTCCTCTACACGTGCCGCCAAACTACGGGACGATCGGATAAGTGATGCGTATGGTATCACCCGATCAGTAAACCCTATCATTCTAGCGACATATGTCGCACGCAAGGATGGTAATTAGCTTCTTTTTCGTAACTGTTGATTCGATTATCTAATTACGTCTCCCTTGACAATTCTTTCGAAGTGCGTAAGCGATTATTAGTATGATCCATCGAAATTCTACCAATCAATTACAATGCTTGGTCGCAAGTTAAAGATAACAAACTAAAATCATGTAAAATCATAAGAAACAAAAATCTGAAATCATACATCAAAAAATGTTTGAGCTAGTGAACATCTATTCCTTCTTCTGCGGTGCTTTCTTAAGGATTATCCACTTTCCTTTCACGCCATATTCCTCTGCAGTAAGATCGTGGAAATATAATAATCCATCATCAGCATAATACACTGCTTTCAACCCTGCTTGGGCACCTGTCAGGCTGGTGTATCTGTATTTCCCAATGTACCACTTGTCATCAGTTGCCAACGCAAAATTGCCGTCATTACTTTGAAAAACTGTTTGATCGGTTGTCTGCAAGTCAGTGGTGGCTTCAGAACTCAAGTCGACCACCATCCTGATCTCATCATGACCCCAACTGGAGTCGGGATGCGTAAGGACACGAACCCTCTGAAAAAAAATCCGTGGGAAGCTGATCTCATCACTCCTGTTGGTCTCAATTAAAATACTCGGACCGGTTTCATTCGTTGTGTCAAGAACAAGATCCCAGCACAGGTCCGCTGTATCACACGCGCCTTGATTCTCAACGGTGTTGGGATCTCCCCCCCACGAAAAAGGAGCGCAAAAATCTGATGCCGCGAAAAAATATATAACAAGCGTGAGAAAACGAAAATCGCGCATAGTGAAGTTCCCAGAAGTCCCACTCACGCAATGCGTGTATTAGTCCTCTGTGGAATACGATGGTACGAGATGACCTGTGTGAGCTTATGTGAGCTGTCGTGTCGTCTCGTGCGTGAGGAATGGTCTCTGAGAGTGAATGTGAACAAGCGAGGTGACTCGATGGAAGCCCTGAGAACAATTTAGTGTCTTGGAACTTTTTCGTATTTTCGACGAACGGCCCGATTTCGGCCTAGGCGGCCCGGGGAGGGATAAGGTTCAACCCCAGCACGGAAGGCGCACGGCCAGATTTCGGTCAAATTGGCCGAGGGAAAATCGGGTCTTTTCACCCACTAATGCCAGCGGCCCGCAACCCAGATTGCTATCGGCCCCATTCCGGCCCGGACCGATGCTCTACGGCCCCGGGCCGGCCCGCCACGGTAAGACTTCTACCCTGGACTTGCTACACTAAATGTAATCTATAATGAAAACTAGCAAGCATCCATTCCTGCTCGTGCTTGCATTGTGTTCCTTGTGTGCACCCTGCTTGCATTTCGGTTCATGAATAATTCACAATTATCGCTCGCGATAATTTCGGTTATTCAGAACTGAGAAATCGAGCAGGCGCGACTTTTGTCGCCCGGGAGAGGGCCTTATCGGGAATACGACACATTCTGAGTGGCGTCCCGATCGGGGTGTCACGGGGGTGACACCGTCCGCAAGGGAGTATCAATTGCGGATGCCACAACGGGGAGTCAGTTTCCACACTTCCGAATCCCGAAAGCCCCCACTTTCTGCTCTGAAGTTTGTAAAACCCTCCCTCCCATCCCTGCTGACTCTGTTGGTTGTGGTTTGGGGGAAGGGTCAGGGTGGAGGCTGCTGCTGAGGAAGCTTCTGCGATACTGAGAGGAAGCTACTATCCGTTGCCGTTAGCCAGAGAGGCACAGCCAGAGAGGCTTAGGCACGGAACTAGCCGCGCAGTTTCGAAGCAGCAGCCTGCTCCTTGACAGACTGTGAGACACTCATCCAGCCAAAGACTCGGGAGTAATGGAGACAGATGGAGAAGAGCTCGCCAAAGAGGCAGAGCAAGAGAAGCCAGAGAGGCTAAGAGAAGACTCGCCAGAGAGGCAGAGCACCGAGAAAAGAAAGCTTGCCAGAGAGGCCGTAGCTTGAGAAGAGAAGAGAGGAATACGACTTGCTACACTAAATGTAATCTATAATGAAAACTAGCAAGCATCCATTCCTGCTCGTGCTTGCATTGTGTTACTTGTGTGCACCCTGCTTGCATTTCGGTTCATGAATAAACAACACATCCCAACACCGGGCCTAACCAGACACCGGAGTACACCGGCTATCAGTCTAGCTCCCTGCTGCTAGGCGACCTCCCGTGACACAGCACATCCAAATACAGGGCCTAACCAGACACCGGAGTACACCGGCTATCAGTCTAGCTCTCTGCTGCTAGGCGCCCTCGCGTGACACAACACATCCCAATACACGGTCGAATAAGACACCGGAGTACAGCGACTATCAGTGTAGTTCCCTGCTGCTAGGCGCCCTCGTGTGACACAACACATCCCAACACCGGGCCTAACCAGACACCGGAGTACCGGCTATCGGTCTAGCTCCTGTTGCTAGGCGCCCTCGCGTGACACAACACATCCCAATAGAGGGCCTAACCAGACACCGGAGTACACCGGCTATCAGTCTAGCTCCCTGCTGCTAGGCGACCTCCCGTGACACAACACATCCAAATACAGGGCCTAATAACCAGACACCGGAGTATACCGGCTATCAGTCTAGCTCCCTTTTGCAAGGCACCCTCCCGTGACACAACAGAACATCCCAATACAGGGCATAACCAGACACTGGTTGTGAGCCTAGGTTTGCTGCTAGGGAAGCAATGCAATTGAGACCACAACACCCAACCCATCGGCTAGGAGAGATATAGGGGGGAGAGGGCCGGGAAGGGTAGGGCATGCACTCTCTTAGGCCCTCATCTCGAAGGCGTGGGTGGCAGCAGCAGCGCCTGTGACCATTGCCGAGGGAAGGATCGGCTGTTGCGCGGAATCCATGTCGCAGTACCGCTTGTAGCACTCGGAGGCCCAATCACCGTGGGCCAGGATCAGAGCATCCTGCACTTGCAGCTTGAAAGCTGTTGTGGCCCCTCTGCGGCGGAAGGAGTGGCCGGTGTAGGCGGATGGGTCCAACCCAACCCTAGCCGCCAGCTTGCGGATGCCGGCCACAAACACCGAGTGGGTCAAGGGCTTCAGGCGGCCCTTGGTATCCTAGGTGCAGAACAGCGCCCCCTCCTGGCCTAAGCTAGCCATTTGCAAGACAAGCCAAAGTGCCAAAGAAAAGAAAAAAGAAAAAGAGACACCCTTGGACAGGGTGTGGGGCTTTGTGAGTCCCCTTGACTCTTACTTCTTTTTTCCTTAGTCTGGTTCCTTGTCTACTTTTTTCCTATATAGTCTGTTGAGGCTTACTGCATATCCTGTAGCTAGGTCGTGTATTTTCCTGAGTAGGTGTAGGGCTTCCTGTTTATCAAATCCTAAATGTTTGGTCAGTATTTTCTCCGTGTGCTCATATATTGTTCCCGTGTTGCCGAATACCATCACGTGTAGCGTCACTTTGTATCCATATAGTTCCAGTAGCTTTACCAGCGGCGTGTATTTTGTGTACTTTGTCTTTAGTGCTTCTTCCCAGCTCATTTCGTCTGTGTACGTTACCTCTATCAGGTGTATGTGACCCGCTTCTGCCATTGCCTTCTGGTGTGTGTACCCAGGCTGCTCGTTCCCCTTCTCAGTTCCCTCCAGCATTACTATGTCCACATAGTGTGGTATGGTGTCCTTTCCGTGCTCTGGTGCTGGTGTGTTTCGTCCGTCCAGTCTGCATTGCCCCCTTGTGAGCAGGAAGTCTTCTATTGGTCTCCCATTGTTCATTCCCTTCCCTTTTTTCCCCGCATGTGTTCTTATTACACATCCTCCTTTCCTGCCTTTGCTAATTGCTTTTGCTATTATTTTGGTGGTCTCATCCGACCTGCTTATTACCATGTTCTTTATTTCCCTTTCTGTGCATCCTCCTAGCACATGAGCTGTGCGTATGAAGCCTCCCGCGTTTACTTGTCTGGGCATCCCGCAGCATTTGCATTTTTGTGCCCTTCCCCCTCCTTGCTGTTTCTTGTATGGTCCTGCCGGTAGCTTGTTTGCCCGGCATCTTAGCAGGACTGTCACATCATGCTCGTTTAGGTATTCTGTTCCTTTTTTCCAGTATTCGTTAGAGAGCTTGTGCATGGCTTTATCACCTTTCAGGTGCTGCATGTACTTTTCTGGCTTTTCTCTTGTTGCTGTCAGTATTTTTTCTATCGAGGTCCTTCTCCATTCCTTCGCTTGGTATGCTTCCTTTTGCGCCGCTTCCTGCTGCTGTGCCATTTCCTCGAGCGCTCTCCATTCTTCCTGTGCTTCCTCCTGTTGTTGGGCCATTTCGCTGAGCTCGGCTGCATTGTCCTGCTGTGTTGTCATGCCCTTGTTCTGAGCTTCCGGTAGCTTTAGTTCTTGTGTTGGCCCTCTTGCAGCTTCTCCTTGAACTTCTCTTTGCCCTTCAACTTCCCGTCGGGCTAGTTGGTCGGGTTCTGTCTGGCTTCGGGTTCTTCTTCGTTTTTGTCTTTTTCCTTGTCCTAATGCCTCCTCCTTCAGTATTGTTCTTGTCTCCCCTGCCTCGTTCTTACTCAATTCCACTTCCCGTGTGCTCTCTTGTCCGTGCCCCCTCTTTTGTTTGGCTTGTTGCACTGTTTGCACTTGCTGCCCCTGTATTAGTGCCTCCTCCTCTTGCCGCTCCATCCACTGGAATTCCAGTTCCTCTTCCTGCTCCTGTTGCCATTCTGGTTCATCTGGCCAGGTGTCTGCCCATGCTTCTACTAGTTCTATTTCTGTAGGCTCTCGACTTTTCTGTGCATACTCTGCCTCCATCCTCTCAATGCGTTGTCTTTTGGTCTCCCACTCTTCGGGCCCGGTTTCTAGTTTCCTTTTTAGTCTTTGTATTATGTTTGTTTCTCCCGTCATTTTTGCCTCCCTTACCTTTTTTGTTACATGGTTGAGTATTGCTTGGTGTCCTTCCAGTTGTCTACCTGTGGCCTCACATATTGCCGGTAGCATCATTGTATCTGTGTTGTCGTGGTTAAGGCTGTATTCCCCCTCTTCACAGGCCTTTTTTGCCACCTCATCCGCCATTTCATTCCCATGTATTCCAACATGCGCTTTAACCTTGTATAGGGCCACCTTTGTTCCCTCCTTGTTTAGCGTTTGTATTTGCTTCATTATTTTCCACAGTATGTCCCTGTGTACATGCCTTTCCAGCATGTGCGGCCTTCTCTTCATGTTCTGTATTTGGTATAGTGAGGTCAGACTATCCGTACATATGCTGACTGTTTCCTTTCCCGAGTTTGAGTCTAGTGTTAGTGCCATATATATGGCAGTGAGCTCCGCCCTGTTAACAGTTTGGCAGCGTCCTGTCCATCTCTGCATGTGGCTCGCCGCCCGTCCCCCTCTTGGGTCCCAGACTCCTGCCGCCGTTACTTCCTCGACTTCCCCGTTTTCCTTTTTGACTTTCCTTTGGCTGCCATCTGTGTAGACCATATCGTTTTTGTTATGCCTTCTGTGAGGCTCTGGGTATCCCTTTTCGTGGTTGTCCCACCTACTTTCTGGTGGTAATTCGGCTTTCTCTATTTCACCCCTTTCCCATTGCAGCCATTGGTCCATGTTTATATCTTCTTCTGTTGTGTCTGGGCCCGTAAATTGTAGTGCCCATCTTCTTAGGGCGTCCCTGTTTATTTCCTCTCTGCTCCATGTGGTGTTGGCTCTTAGTACGTCCATAGTTGTTGGCCTCGGCCCCCTGTCCCCTCCTCTGTGTTCCCCTTCTTTTTTCCTATCTTCCATCCAGCGGTCAATTATTTCCTCTGTGTGGTTTTCCAGGTGTTCGCTTGGCATTTCTTGCATGACCGGTAGTTCATGGTTTGTCCATGGCGCTGGGTCTATGACGCAATCCTTTTCCCATTCTGTAATGGACCTAGGTCGTCTGTCTGCATCTCTGAGGGTAAGAGGCCTGTGCATGTAGCATGCTCTGCCTATCGTCCCGACTTTGCTTTGCGGGCATTTGAGAAGGGCCTTGCTGAATATGTCGTGGGTTTTAAGTGCGTCCGGGCAGTATTTCCTCCATCCTGCCGCGTTCGCTACTATCAGTATTCTCATGTTCCAGTTGCATTGTTTGGGTTTTTGTAGGTTTCCTTGCATCCAGTGGTCAGGTGGCAGGAAGGTGAACTGCCCTTCCTTTATCTCAAGCAGCTCGTGTACCCTGTATCCCATGTGCTTGTTCAGCAGTTTTCTATACGGGCTTTTGGCATACGTGGGGTATATCCCTACCCCCAGGACGGGTTCTGCTTTTTTTGTGGAGTTAATTGCCTTTTTCAGTGCCTTATAGAGGTCCCCTGCTGTATACTCTGGGTTAAATTGGTATGACCCCAATTTTTCCCATTGCTCCTCCCATGCCGAGCCTACAGCCCCAAATACCGAGTCTCGTGGGTATTGTGAGTAGTACATTTTAGTGTTTTTGTGTACATTGAGTGGCGAGGCGAACACCTCTGTCTGGACTCCCATGGCTGTGTGCATCGCCTCCATCATTTCCGGGGGGAAGGTCCAGTGGTTTTGGAGGTTCCGTTTTCTGTGTTTCATCTCCGCTTTACTAGAGTACCTTATCAGCAACTGTGCAATTTCCTCCTCGAAGGTGTTGACGTGTATTTTGTGTTCTATACTTAGTTTCAACCTTTTGGCCAGTTGTTTTCCTGTTGGCCGTTGTGTCATGCTGTCCCCCACCGCCTCTGCATATCTGTCGTACAATTCTCTAACTTTTATTGTGCTCAGTGTGCCTATAAGGCCCCCATCCGGCTCGTAGCAGTAGGTGGTGTCACCTTCCGTGCGTAGTTGCCTGTCCTTTGTCCCTGGAATGTGCCTAATGTCTTGGTCCGGGTTCGTTTCCCTTGTGCATATTTCCAGGTGTGTTACATGTTTCCAGTATCTCTGTTCACCTTTTGGTTGTCCTGCCAGTATTTCTTCAACGGGTTCACGTTTGGCCCTTTTGTCTCTTTTGTCATTCTCCCATCCCTCCACAAGGTTCCTCCATCCATGGTCCGAGGAGGAGTTGTGTTTGAGCAGGTGTGTTCTTACTGTTTCTTCTGTGCTCCACGTCGTTTGTTCTCTGCCCTCGCTGTTGGTCCACCGTATTTCGTACTGTGTCACTTTCGAGGTCGCATCGGTGTAGTTTTGCAGGTATTGTCTGCTTGCCAGTATCCTGGCGGGTGTGTATGTTCCCTCTTGTTCTAACGTGTCCATTCGGTCTTCTTGTGTTGACCACTGGCCTCTGTCTCGTTGCTCCGTCTTCCTCTTTATTCTTCCCCGTGGGTTTCTTGTGGTCATCACATCATCTTCCTCCTTTTCCTGGTTAGTTTCTATGCCCAGAACTTCCTTCTCCTGTTCCGTCCATTCCACATCTGCCTGTTCGAAGTGACTCGTTTGGTTGGCTAGTGGGTACATGGACAGTAGGTGCAGTATGTCCTTCAGACTGTTTCCAGCCTCATGCAGCGCCTTTATTTGTGCCGGCCAGTCGCTTATGTTTTCCATACTTACCGTACTTTTGGTGTACTTCTCTAGCTCTCCTGTTTTCCGTTCCTGTATGTATTCTGGTTTTAGCCTTCTGTTCCATACATGGTCCCAGTGGAGCCAAAGTGCCATGAAGACAGAAATAGGGGAGCTAGGGACCATCATTGCCCGTACGGTGTGACAACGCTCCCCCGCCTGGATGGTCTTAGAGTGCCAAACTTTGATCTCCACCTGGCGGGTCCCATCCTCCGCCACCGGGAAGGGCACATCGGAGCGAACCAGGTGCCCTCTCGGGTTCCAGGGGTCCGCCTTCTCCACTGACACATCATCCTTCCGGAAAAAGAAGAAGAAGGCTGTGCGCATGGCAACGAACACCACAATCTCAATGGAGCCGTTGGGGTTCACCACCACTGCCATCCTCAACAGCTCCTACATCAAGGGGGATTGATAATGGGCCGGCCGGGACACGGCCCACTAGCCGGCCGGCCCACCGGCCCAAGGTTGCGTAAAAATGAAAAAGACGCTGAATTAGAGATTGCTATACTTAAGCCCACACTTAAGGATGTAACCCTCGGTTTGACCCCTCCCCCCCAGGAATTCCCTAGGATGGACCGATGGGATGGATCATTTCTTTTGCTCTTCACATCTCATCGCCAACAGGCACACTGCATAGCATTTCATTAAAAATAGCTTTCTTCTTACATGCTTTTAAGTGTGTGTGAGAGAAAATCTCTTTTTGGAATATCTTTACTAGGCTGATTCACAGCTTCAAATGCTTTTTAGGGTGATGCACAACTTCTAAGGCAAAAATGTTTAGAGTCTTCTGGGTTGGGTGGGTAGGGAAGGCAAAAAAACAGAGCTGCGGATTCCCACAGGCGGAACTCCTAAATACTTTTGGTAATGTACAGTTTGGAGTGCAAGCCCTCAGATGATTGATCTAACGGTTCAGGAAACACTGATCGATCTACCGGCACAGAAACCTCTAAAATTCCGCAGGCTCCAATCTAACCATTTCTTTGATGTGAGCAGGTGCCGTGGGGGTATCGGTCGGTAGGCACGTATGTGAGCGCCACTGCATAGAAACGCACGGATAATCTGTTGGGGCCTGGCGATGTGTCCATCAGCGAATGCACCATGACATGGAACACCACTGCTAACGTGGGTGGTGCTTTGTGAAGCTCACTCGCGCCTGCTGGAGCGCCCCGTGGAGCGCCCATCAAGCGCAGCCATGATGCTAGTGAGCAGATGCGGTGGGGGTATCGGTCGGTTGGCACGTATGTGAGCGCCAATGCATAGAGGCGCACGGATAACCTGGTGGGGCACGGGGATGGGGGTATGGTGTCACAGTACGGAGGTGTGGCCTACATATCCTCCAGTGGCGATGTGGTCATCAGCGAATGCACCATGACCGAGAACACTGCTTCGGTGGGTGGTGCTTTGTGAAGCGCACTCGCACCTGCTGGAGCGCCCCGTTGAGTGCCAATCAAGTGCAGCCATGGTGCTAGTGAGCAGATGCGGAGGGGGTATCGGTCGGTGGGCACGTATGTGAGCGCCACTGCATAGAAACGCACGGATAATCTGTTGGGGCATGGCGATGTGTCCATCAGCGAATGCACCATGACATGGAACACCGCTGCTAACGTGGGTGGTGCTTTGTGAAGCTCACTCGCGCCTGCTGGAGCGACCCGTGGAGCGCCCATCAAGCGCAGCCATGATGCTAGTGAGCAGATGCGGTGGGGGTATCGGTCGGTGGGCATGTATGTTAGCGCCAATGCATAGAGGCGCACGGATAACCTGCTGGGGCACGGGGATGGGGGTTGGTGCAGTCAAGGGGAGGGGTGGCCTACATAGTCTCCAGTGGCGATGTGTCCATCAGCGAATGCACCATGACAGGGAACACTGCTGCAAGTGTGAGTTGTGCTATGTGAAGCTCGCTTGCGCCTGCTGGAGCGCCCCGTTGAGTGCCCATTAAGTGCAGACACGATGCTAGTGAGCAGATGCGGTGGGGGTATCGGTCCGTGGGCATGTATGTGAGCGCCAATGCATAGAGGCGCACGGATAACCTGCTGGGGCTTGAGGATGGGGGTATGGAGTCACAGTACGGAGGTGTGGCCTACATATACTCCAGTGGCGATGTGGTCATCAGCGAATGCACCATGATGCACCATGACAGGGAACACTGCTCAGGTGGGTGGCGCTTTGTGAAGCTCGCTCGCGCCTGGTGGAGCGCCCCGTTGAGTGCCCATTCAATGCAGCCATGGTGCTAGTGAGCAGATGCGGTGGGGGTATCAATCGGTAGGCATGTATGTGAGCGCCAATGCATAGAGGCGCACGGATAACCTGCTGGGGCACGGGGATGGGGGTATGGTGTCACAGTACGGAGCTGTGGCCTACATATCCTCCAGTGGCGATGTGGTCATCAGTGAATGCACCATGACCGAGAACACTGCTTCGGTGGGTGGTGCTTTGTGAAGCTCACTCGCGCCTGCTGGAGCGCCCCGTTGAGTGCCAATCAAGTGCAGCCATGGTGCTAGTGAGCAGATGCGGAGGGGGTATCGGTCGGTGGGCACGTATGTGAGCGCCACTGCATAGAAACGCACGGATAATCTGTTGGGGCATGGCGATGTGTCCATCAGCGAATGCACCATGACATGGAACACCGCTGCTAACGTGGGTGGTGCTTTGTGAAGCTCACTCGCTGGAAGCGACCCGTGGGTGCCCATCAAAAGCGACCATGATGCTAGTGAGCAGATGCGGTGGGGGTATCGGTCGGTGGGCATGTATGTTAGCGCCAATGCATAGAGGCGCACGGATAACTTTCTTAGGGCACAGGGATGGGGTTGGGTGCGGTCAAGGGGAGGGGTGGCCTACACTAGTCTCCGGTGTGATGTGTCCATCGCGAATGCACCATGACAGGGAACACTGCGCAAGTATGAGTTATTACAACAGCGAAGTAAACTTGCCGCCTGCGGAAGCGCCCGTTGAGTGCCCATTAAGTGCAGACACGATGCTAGTGAGCAGATGCGGTGGGGGTATCGGTCGGTGGGCTTGTATGTGAGCGCCAATGCATAGAGGCGCACGGATAACCTGCTGGGGCTTGAGGATGGGGGTATGGAGTCACAGTACGGAGGTGTGGCCTACATATACTCCAGTGGCGATGTGGTCATCAGCGAATGCACCATGACCGAGAACACTGCTTCGGTGGGTGGTGCTTTGTGAAGCTCACTCCGGCACTTGCTGGAGCGCCCTGTTGAGTGCCAATCAAGTGCAGCCATGATGCTAGTGAGCAGATGCGGTGGGGGTATCGGTCGGTAGGCACGTATGTGAGCGCCAATGCATAGAAACGCACGGATAATCTGTTGGGGCATGGCGATGTGTCCATCAGCGAATGCACCATGACATGGAACACCACTGCTAACGTGGGTGGTGCTTTGTGAAGCTCACTCGCGCCTGCTGGAGCGCCCCGTGGAGCGCCCATCAAGCGCAGCCATGATGCTAGTGAGCAGATGCGGTGGGGGTATCGGTCGGTTGGCACGTATGTGAGCGCCAATGCATAGAGGCGCACGGATAACCTGGTGGGGCACGGGGATGGGGGTATGGTGTCACAGTACGGAGGTGTGGCCTACATATCCTCCAGTGGCGATGTGGTCATCAGCGAATGCACCATGACCGAGAACACTGCTTCGGTGGGTGGTGCTTTGTGAAGCGCACTCGCACCTGCTGGAGCGCCCCGTTGAGTGCCAATCAAGTGCAGCCATGGTGCTAGTGAGCAGATGCGGAGGGGGTATCGGTCGGTGGGCACGTATGTGAGCGCCACTGCATAGAAACGCACGGATAATCTGTTGGGGCATGGCGATGTGTCCATCAGCGAATGCACCATGACATGGAACACCGCTGCTAACGTGGGTGGTGCTTTGTGAAGCTCACTCGCGCCTGCTGGAGCGACCCGTGGAGTGCCCATCAAGCGCAGCCATGATGCTAGTGAGCAGATGCGGTGGGGGTATCGGTCGGTGGGCATGTATGTTAGCGCCAATGCATAGAAGCGCACGGATAACCTGCTGGGGCACGGGGATGGGGGTTGGTGCAGTCAAGGGGAGGGGTGGCCTACATATCCTCCAGTGACAATGTGTCCATCAGCGAATGCACCATGACAGGGAACACTGCTGCAAGTGTGAGTTGTGCTATGTGAAGCTCGCTTGCGCCTGCTGGAGCGCCCCGTTGAGTGCCCATTAAGTGCAGACACGATGCTAGTGAGCAGATGCGGTGGGGGTATCGGTCCGTGGGCATGTATGTGAGCGCCAATGCATAGAAACGCACGGATAACCCGCTGGGGCACGGGGATGGGGGTATGGTGTCACAGTACGGAGGTGTGGCCTTCATATCCTACAGTGACGGTGTGTCCATCAGCGAATGCACCATGACAGGGAACACTGCTCAGGTGGGTGGCGCTTTGTGAAGCTCGCTCGCGCCTGGTGGAGCGCCCCGTTGAGTGCCCATTCAATGCAGCCATGGTGCTAGTGAGCAGATGCGGTGGGGGTATCAATCGGTAGGCATGTATGTGAGCGCCAATGCATAGAGGCGCACGGATAACCTGCTGGGGCACGGGGATGGGGGTATGGTGTCACAGTACGGAGCTGTGGCCTACATATCCTCCAGTGGCGATGTGGTCATCAGTGAATGCACCATGACCGAGAACACTGCTTCGGTGGGTGGTGCTTTGTGAAGCTCACTCGCGCCTGCTGGAGCGCCCCGTTGAGTGCCAATCAAGTGCAGCCATGGTGCTAGTGAGCAGATGCGGAGGGGGTATCGGTCGGTGGGCACGTATGTGAGCGCCACTGCATAGAAACGCACGGATAATCTGTTGGGGCATGGCGATGTGTCCATCAGCGAATGCACCATGACATGGAACACCGCTGCTAACGTGGGTGGTGCTTTGTGAAGCTCACTCGCGCCTGCTGGAGCGACCCGTGGAGCGCCCATCAAGCGCAGCCATGATGCTAGTGAGCAGATGCGGTGGGGGTATCGGTCGGTGGGCATGTATGTTAGCGCCAATGCATAGAGGCGCACGGATAACCTGCTGGGGCACGGGGATGGGGGTTGGTGCAGTCAAGGGGAGGGGTGGCCTACATAGTCTCCAGTGGCGATGTGTCCATCAGCGAATGCACCATGACAGGGAACACTGCTGCAAGTGTGAGTTGTGCTATGTGAAGCTCGCTTGCGCCTGCTGGAGCGCCCCGTTGAGTGCCCATTAAGTGCAGACACGATGCTAGTGAGCAGATGCGGTGGGGGTATCGGTCCGTGGGCATGTATGTGAGCGCCAATGCATAGAGGCGCACGGATAACCTGCTGGGGCTTGAGGATGGGGGTATGGAGTCACAGTACGGAGGTGTGGCCTACATATACTCCAGTGGCGATGTGGTCATCAGCGAATGCACCATGACCGAGAACACCGCTTCGGTGGTGGTGCTTTGTGAAGCTCACTCCGGCATCTGCCGGAGCGCCTGTTGCTGCCACAATCAAGTGCACATGATGCTAGTGAGCAGGATGCGGTGGGGTATCGGTCGGTAGGCACGTATGTGAGCCAATGCATAGAACCGCACGGATAATCTGTTGGGGCATGGCGATGTGTCCATCAGCGAATGCACCATGATGTGAACACCACTGCTAACGTGGTGGTGCTGGTGAAGCTCACTCGGCTACCAGCCGGAGCCACCCGTGATTGCCCATCAAGCGCAGCCATGATGCTAGTGAGCAGATGCGGTGGGGTGTCGGCCGGTGGGCATGTATGTTAGCGCCAATGCATAGAGGCGCACTTGTGATAACCTGCTAGGCAATGGGGATGGGGTTGGTGCAATAAGGGGAGGGGTGGCCTACATATCCTTCAGTGGCGATGTGTCCATCAGCGAATGCACCATGACAGGGAACACTGCTGCAAGTGTGAGTTGTGCTATGTGAAGCTCGCTTGCGCCTGCTGGAGCGCCCCGTTGAGTGCCCATTAAGTGCAGACATGATGCTAGTGAGCAGGTGCCGTGGGGGTATCGGTCCGTGGCATGTATGTGAGCGCCAATGCATAGAGG
>LGRX02004476.1:37757-56926 GCA_001247695.2 Cymbomonas tetramitiformis | reverse complement strand
ACAGGATGCGCAACAGAATGAACGAACTAAATGTGAAAGACTGCGTACACAGGATGCACATTAGAATGAACTAACTGAATGTGAAAGACTGAGGGCACAAGATGCGCAACAGAATGAACGAACTGAATGTCTACCGCATATAATAACTGAATGTCTACGCGGATGTAGATAGAGTGGAATTTCGGCCGTTAATCTCGAGCACATTCGGCGGCTGCGGAACGATTTGTGCGACGTCTCACAAGTCCGGAGGCCTGCAGATTCCAAGCACAGGGAGGGGAGGAGGGGGAGGAGGGGGAGGAGGTGACGAGAAGGGTTCGGGTCCTGCACCTGCATGCTGTCAAAGGTGCAAACGGCCGAGGACACCGCCTCGGGCTGCCCGTACAACCTCAATGAAACCTGCCACACCGGCCGGCTCCAAATGCTCTCCGCTTCACAATTGAGGCCCCACCTCAAAACATCGATGCTGGATACTCTCTATGCGTCAAGCATATGAAGGTTCTACCAGATCCCTTGATGTAGCTCGGTCACGCTTTATGTAGTTTGGTCACGCTTTATGTAGCGTGAGAGATCCTCCTCAAACTTTAAAGCTAGATAGGACTCCAGATCCGAGGCCAAAGCGCAGGGTAGCGGATGTGAGGGAGCGCAAAAGAGGAGACGGAGGGGCCTGGGTGAGCACCGAGATAATGTTACAGAGGGCGCACCTCGGTGATGATGCCAAGGGTGCCCTCGGAACCCACGAGGAGATGCGTCAGGTCATAGCCTTTACGTAGCGGTCACACAAGCGCAAGCCAACAACCCCTCCAAGCCAACCCCCTCCAAACCCCTCAAAACCTTGCAGCCCTGTACGCCCCGGCGGGCGCGTTACTGTGCGCAGGGACGCAGAATAGACCCCTTACTGCAATGGCCTGCCTTTGCGGCCTATGCAGCTTACAACAGCTTACATCGCGGTCAAAGTGACATGCAAATAGCGCGCGTCATGGTCCGTACAGGACAGCAGCGAAATGGCCTATCTGGCCAGAATCAGGAACAAAAGACAGCGCCACACACGCGCTGTGCCCCAATCAGGAGAAAGACAACACCACGAGAGCACTGTGCACCAATCAAGAGAAAGACAACACCACGAGAGCACTGTGCACCTCGGACGTGCATGTTTTGCGCAAGCCGCCACCCCGCCACCAAGCGTTGTGCACAATCCTGGCCGAGGATGCAGTGCCACGTGGAAGTGATCAAGTGGCAGGCGGGCACCGGCAGAAGACTTTCTCGCCCGGGTTCCTGTTCGTACGACCCTGCCATCTGCCAACACCTGCCCGCCCCACTCCCATTCTTCCCATCACCCGCCAGCACCTGCCCGCCCCCACTCCCATTCTTCCAATCACCCGCCAACACCTGCCCGCCAGCCGCAGCTACTTCCCATCATCCGCCAACACCTGCTTGTACTATTCCCAACTTTCCCCTCAGCCCCCCCTCTATCTCCCCCTCGACTCAAGGTTGCGGCGGCCACAAAAAAATACACAGAATCGGAAGCACTCGAATATGAACACGAGAAACCGCAAAGGGGCAAAAAGGGGAGGAGCCACAAATGGGGGGGGGGAGGCGAAGTGGGCAGCCGAACAGGGGAGCTCCTATGGGGGAACCACAAACGGGAGCCACGAGAGGGCAACCATAAGGGAAGAGCCACAGGGAGCCAGACGGGGGGAGCGCGCAGTGGGGAGTCGCAAAGTGGGGGGGCACAAGGAAAGTGATGGATCAACATTTCCTCCGAAGAAGCAAAGTGCTCCCCCGGATTCGAGGTCACCCCGAGTGCCCGAAGGCAGATGCTCGGCTCACCAACGTGCTCGGCATTTCCACCTCTCCCCCGCAGGACGTATGCGCCAAGCTGCGCGGGTGCGCCGGCGTGTGCACTGGGAGCTCGGCACGGCGTGTCCTCAACGGCCCGAGCATTGCCGACCCCCCCCCAGATATTGTGTGCAGCACCAACACAGCACGCTGAGGTGAGAGCGCTGCAAAAGCGCGCGCTGATTGCCTTCGCTGCCCCGAGGCGCGCCCCGCCTCACCCCACCGCACTCATCCAGAAGCTGTGCCGCTTGCAACCCCGGCGCACCGCACCCCTCCACTGCGAGGGGGACCGGATAGCGGGGGCGGATGTCGCCGGATGGGTGGCAGGAGGGACGCGACTTCCGCTGCTCCCCCGTGGCAGCCACGTGGAGTGGGACCTCGGTCGCCCGTGCTTCGAAGATGTGGGCACACGGGTAGCCCCGACTACATCTTCAGCGAGGTGCCTGCCCCGGCCGTGATGAGGATCGTGGCGTCATGCCGCTTGATCGGTGCCAAATCCCGCCCACGTGGCCACGCATGAGAGGAGCCCAAGCTAATAGTGGAGCCACAAGGAGGAAGCCAGAACGGGGTGGAGTCACGAAGGTGTACCATAAGGAGGGAAGCCAGAAGGGGGGATACCTACCCCCTTGAGGTAGGTACAAAGAGGGCGCTACAAGAGGGAAGCCAAAGTGGAGGGGCTCAAGAGACGGCCAAAACGATGGGGAAGCCTAAAAGTGGGAGAGACACAAAGGGAAACCCACAAGTGAGCCTCAAAGGGCCACAACGCAGGGGCCCCAAGGGGGGCACACCGCAGGGGCCCCAAGGGGGAGCCAATAACGCAGGGGCCCCAAGGGGGGAGTAATAATGATAAATGAAAAAACAACGAACCATTCATATAATTTCGCGGGAGCGAAAGGGGGGAAGGCATAAAGCGGGGCACCACAAGGGGGGCAAACCATAAGGGGGGAGAGCTGCAAAGGGGGACAACGAGGGGAAACCATACGGGGGGCAAACCAAGATGCCACTGCAAAGGCGGACAAGGGGCGAAGAAGGTACCGACACGGCAGAGCATGGCGAAGTGGCACACATGGTGTGGTTGCGACGGACTAGCACGTGGAAAAGGCCGGCAGGCACGCCGCAGTCAAGCCGTTCGGGCGAAAACGCTTACGGGAAGGGGGCAGATTCTGCTGCGCGCGCGCCCCAGAGAGGCCCCCAACCAGAGGCAGAGGGATGGAAGGCTCAAAAGGCGGGGACGGAGGTCACCGCAGTGAGGCCGAGCACGTTTTCGCGCATTGTACCATAGCGCACAGCATTGGTGCCGGAGGCGCGCGTGGCCGCCATTCCCCCGAGGGAGGCGTCAGCCCCAGGGTCAACAGGGAAAAAGAGGCCAGTGTCTCGGAGATGAGTGTTGAGCTGCTTCCGCGTCACTCCTGCCTGGTATAGGAATTACCCCCAACTTCTCAGCTCGCCTTCTGACGGCCAAGATCCCAGAAACTTGGAGGATCGCTCCAAGGTATGCTCCGCCAAGGGCTGCGCGGCAGTACCGCGCTGCGGGTCTGTCTTCGATCACACGCAGGCATTTGCAGGCACATTCACTTCAAAGGCAGCGGGGAAGCGCAAGGCTTGAAGTTTTAGCGACAGAGCTAGCTCTGAACGCAGGACAGTCTCGGGGCTCTGTCACCTGCACCCGGCAGTCGGCATCCTCGGCATTCACTTCCAGAACGTCCTTCATCCCTGACAAGTCGACGCACAAACCGCCGTGCAGCGCTGCGACATGCCCTGTACAGCCCACCTTGACCGCCGAGTTAGCTCCAGTGCGACGTCGGCTGTCCCCCGCCACAGCTGTCAGCGCAGCCCTCAGCCGCTCAGACCGGCCTGCGAAAAGTCAGGCGTCCATAAGCCAAACGGCGCTCTCCCGCCACGCGCCTATCGAGTCTGACAGGCGAGCACGCCTATCGTCTCGGCTCGAGAGACTCTCGAGCGTGACAGGCCGGCGCTCCCCCACCACGCGCCTCTCAAGCGTAACAGCAGGCCATGCCCCAACTGAAGGCCTGCTACCTTCGAGCGAGGTGCCGGTTCCATAAGGGACGATGGGCACACGATGTTGCGTACACAGCTTAGCGAGCTCGGACACTTCCTCTGCGAAAACAAACACACATCGCGCAGCCAGCTGCACCCTCAAGGCGGGCAGCAACGAAGCTATGCTCGAAAAATAACTGTGCTTATCTAACGTCGAAAAGACTTAGCGGAGAGCGTGAAAATCTTTTTGGCAAATCCAACGTATAACGGGAGTTCGATCACCAGGCGAACTACGACGAGGCGCGGAAGAGCGTCGAGAAATAAGCGCGTGCGCACCAGTGGAGTTTGCGAACACGACGGCATCGGGTGGGTGTCCGGAGCCGTAGTCAATGCCTTCGTCTCGACCGTGAGATTCACACACCTGTATGAAATTCCACGCCGAATTCAGGTCAGAAAGTGAACTGAAAATTACTAGGATCTTCGCGTGGCTGAAAGTGAAAACAATGCACACGGGGCAATAGAGCGAAGACTGAGAACAGCCGAGCCGCAGCCGCTGGGTTATTGCGGGCAACACTGTAGCTTCCAGATAGTGTACAGGTGTCGCGCAGGCACGATTGCTGGCCCTGCGTTTCAGGAGCGTAACTTCCAAGGCCTAGACCCACGTGGCAGTCTAGCTATGTATGCACCGCAGCATAGTGAGGATAGAGGAAACAGGTGCGTGCCGCATTAGCCAATGAGAGTCGGTCCGGCCCCACGAGGCGCTTCACACTATCAAGCAAGTCCGAGGATAACCTGCCGGACAAAGCACCGCATTCACTTCACCTTAGTTCAGAGTATGGCTGGCGGTAACCAGTTGATAGCTTTTAGTCTAAAGGGACTCTAGCTCAGGATAATCAGCCATATCGAAGTCATGGATTGCGCGTACCGCTGGGAAGCGCTGGTAGTATGGAAAGGATGAACATTTTTGTACGGGAGTTTTGCGCTGCATAGGGTTAGCAAATTTTTCAACATGGTTTCGCCTACTGTCAACGAAAGCTTTTCACTTTCCACTCGCCACGAAGATTATCAAATAGGTATCGCAAGCGTTGCGCTCAGAAAGCGAAGTGGCTTTCCTTCGTAGAATTATAATTGGCTAACGACTGAAGACCGAGGCTATCTGCTTCGAAATGGATTCATTCGTGTCTCGATTGTTTCTCGTCAAAGGCAACTAATAATGAGCTCTGAATGTAAAAAGAACCCTAAAAACAAGCCCTAAAAACATTTCGTCGACCGGACCGCCAGCATTCCCGATTCTTCCTATTCCCAATACATATACCTCTATGACGTGCAACCCCCCAGCTGGGGGGGGTGACCCATTCCCCTCTGTTGTGCGTGCAGTGGGCGGCGTAGTGAGTGGTGGGATGCGGTGGTGTGCATCCCACACGTCGACCGAACATGGAATAAGGGATTTTACATGTCGACGGTGGCTGGGGGCTTGGAGGAATGCTAAAATTATTATCACAGATCGCGGTGGTAAATAGCGGGGTACGCGGGCGAGTGGGGCTGACAGGGGGCAGCAGGGCCGCTTACAGAGGTGGCTTGGTGGGAGCAAGTGGGAGTGAAATGGTGATGGCTTGAGGTACGATATGCCCCTACTCTATGTGGAGGTGGGTGCGTGCAGGGGGGGGCCACTAGGGGGGTGCAGATGGGTTAGTCGCCCACTGCCTTGACTGCACGCGTGAGTCGCGGCTAGGGGTGGGGAGGTAGAGGAAAATTCTGGAAATGTGGCACGTCATAAAGATATGGTGCAATCCAGGAAGGTGTGCAAATGAGGTTACTGTAAATATGAGTTGCGTGAACCCAATGGGGTTGCCCTGAAGTGCTCATGGGGTCAGGAACACCGATATGGGGGGTGCCGTATATCTCTATGACGTGCAACCCCCCAGCTGGGGGGGGTGACCCATTCCCCTCTGTTGTGCGTGCAGTGGGCGGCGTAGTGAGTGGTGGGATGCGGTGGTGTGCATCCCACACGTCGACCGAACATGGAATAAGGGATTTTGCATGTCGACGGCGGTGGCTGGGGGCTTGGAGGAATGCTTAAAATATTATCACAGATCGCGGTGGGGCGAGTGGGCGCTGACAGGGGGCAGCAGGGCCTTACAGAGGTGGCTTGGTGGGAGCAAGTGGGAGTGAAATGGTTATGGCTTGAGGTACGCGGATATGCCCCTACTCTATGTGGAGGTGGGTGCGTGCAGGGGGGGCCACTGGGGGGGTGCAGATGGGTTAGTCGCCCACTGCCTTGACTGCACGTGTGAGTCGCGGCTAGGGGTGGGGAGGTAGAGGAAAATTCTGGAAATGTGGCACGTCATTGAGTTAAACAGGGGTAATAAGCTAATAACTAATTTCCCGAATCCGATAGTCCATATAAAAAAGCCGACATCCTTGAGATCAAAATACGATATATTCCTTCGTCGCTCCCCAGAAATCTTTTCGGACCTTCCGATGTTTACGATCTGAAAATATTGGACGGCTCAGCTTTAGTTGGGCACCCCTAATGAACATCTGAGACCCTGAGACTGTCGTGTGACACCGTCGCGTGTGTCACGTGTCAAATGGAACTGAAAGTGAAGGATACTCGTGAAGGTATCGACTGATTAGACTGATTGATTAATTCAGTCAGTGACATGAGCGACAAAAACCAAATCAGTTCATGTCACCGACTGAATACGATGTCACCAACCGAATACCAATTAATTCAGAAAACTCTCTCACCTCGCCCATCACATATATAAATAATAATTTATTGCGGTGGGGGGCGACGTATAT
Source organism: Cymbomonas tetramitiformis (assembly GCA_001247695.2). NCBI lineage: Eukaryota > Viridiplantae > Chlorophyta > Pyramimonadophyceae > Pyramimonadales > Pyramimonadaceae > Cymbomonas > Cymbomonas tetramitiformis. The sequence continues at coordinate 50,287 of LGRX02004476.1, read as the reverse complement.
TAATATTACCGCCAGAAGTTAAGGATATATAATTATATATATGATTTATGGTATATATAATTTATATAACATATTTGCTTGAAATTTCTTGGCGCTTCGCGATAAAGAGGGGGGGTGGGAGGTAGGGTATTGGGGGGGAGGGGAGCCAGGAGGAATGGGGGCAGCGGTGGCTCCCCCTCCCCCTCCCCCCCCCCTCCCCAACGCTTCCACCTCGTGAACCCCCCCACGAAACGCTTCCCCGCTACCCCACTACCCCAAGAACCCCCCACCTCCCCCACCCCCCCTCTTTATCGCGAAGCGCCAAGAAATTTCAAGCAAATATGTTATATAAATTATATATACCATAAATCATATATATAATTATATATCCTTAACTTCTGGCGGTAATATTAATATACGTCGCCCCCCACCGCAATAAATTATTATTTATATATGTGATGGGCGAGGTGAGAGAGTTTTCTGAATTAATTGGTATTCGGTTGGTGACATCGTATTCAGTCGGTGACATGAACTGATTTGGTTTTTGTCGCTCATGTCACTGACTGAATTAATCAATCAGTCTAATCAGTCGATACCTTCACGAGTATATAAAGAGAAGGTGAAAGTTCGCGAACTCTCGTCTGTGTGTCGCTCTCATCGTCATCTTGAGTCATGTCATCACTCGACTGCGACTGCGACTGCGACTGTTCACTCGAGTCTCGAGTCTCTCTCTCTCTCTCGTCTGTCTCGTCTGTCTGCAAGACCGAAAAGTAACGAACCTAACGGAACATAAGAACCAAGAAGTAGGTCTACCGCTGGATCAATGAGAATAGATTCTTGTGCGCGCAGGATCGTGTAACAGTCAACCCCTGATCCCCTGCCTGGTTGCGTCGTCTTTACGATTCCTGGCATTCCTGCTACGATTTTTGCTTCACGATCGGATTATAATATCTCGATCTGTTCTAACGTAAGGGCGCGGAATGCTATACCATTGCTTTGTCATAGAACACAGCTATTGCATAAATCCTGCGATATCTATTCCACGCGTAAACCGCTTCCTGTGATGTGACCTTGACAGCTTGCTTTGCAATACAGAGCTCTCTAGTCCTCTGCCATCTTTCGCCTTCCTGGACTTCCTAGACGCCGCAGGCGGAAGGCAACGCCAAGTGTTGGGCAACACCGGACAAGCTCAGCACCTCATACTGTACTTCCTTGCATGGGTTTCACTTTTGTGCTTAATCCGAAGCTGTCTGTGGCCCGGTGCCCTCCTGGTTGCTATGGCCGAATGCCGCTCTCTCATCCTTCGCCTATAGCCAGCCGTTATGTATCTCCAAGTTATACATATCGAGCGTGGGCTCGAGGCTCTCCGGTTACACACACATGGAAATCACGCTTCAAGACGACACAGGGTCCTGCATCAGGCACTCGATCAAACAGGGCCCCATCCTTTCAGAGGTGAGGCATGCTCACGCAGGACGACACTGAAGGCGGTGTTCGGTTCGTTGCAGAGCCTGAAGTCCTCCAGATTAGAGTCGAGCTTCGGCGTTTCCTGCTGGCACTACGTAGATTTCTAACTGCGCTTGTTTGTGCCATATCTGAGAGCTGCTTGTTCTAAGTGAGATCGGAGATCGGGACGGCGGGTGGAACAGCAATCAACGGCGCTGTTTCTGTTGTTTGGTGAGAGGAAGTCAGTTGCTTGTGACGCGAAGGGCGGCTGCACGTGATCGCAAACTGCACTGGGTGCATATGGGCGTTTCCTACAGGAATGCCATTGCTGTGGCGGGACCGCGAGGCAGAGGCAGAGGCAGAGGCAGAGGCAGAGGTCAGTGTGCCCGGCAGACCCGCCTGTCTGTGCGCATTCTTGCGTTTCCTGTGAGTACCTTCAGCAAAGACGTCTGACATGCGACCTCGGCTAACCTGGAGGTTGCCGCGCTGACATATAACATTTTGAGGGTAACGACTATATCGACTTGAGCCCTGCGCTGCACGCATGGTGGGGCTGCTCACGCCTGAATATCGCGTGTTAAGCAAGTGCATAGCACAAGCTCTCGACACGGCGCACTTGCCTGTTCTGCAAGCATTCGAGCACACAGCTCCAACACTCTGCCCTGACATCTCCCAAGGCCTATTTGTGAAAAAATGCCGAATGCTCCCTATCGAGACGTCCGACAGTTTCTCGTGGCGTCCGAGGGCAATCGGCTACCTTTTCAATCTCCCAAGTGCACCGTTGATAGATAAATAACGGTCCGCGAAGAAAACTCCATGGGGTATTCGCACGGGAAATCGCGAGGGGGCTTACGAACGTGCTTGTTTGGCTCCTTAGCGATAGCCTTTGTGCGACCCTCTGAGATGCGACAGCAGTCTGAGGCACACAACCTCCCGGTCGCACGACGGACCAAGGGGGCTGATCAGGATGCTGTCCATCGATGCAGGACAAGGAGAGGATCCCTTGGCACACACCGCGAACGCCGTCAGAAGGGCGCGGTCGAGTGCGGAAGTTGCGAAAATTCTCGAAGCGGCCCGTCTGGATGTGTATCAGGCCACCAACATGATGCGGTACTTGAGGCGCGTCTCGGACAACACTGCCCGAGCGCAAGCCCACAGGTGCTCTCCGACAATCATCACTCATACTTTGACGCCTGGCACATGTGACTTCCACGTATGCACGTTGCCAGATGTCCCAAGCGCAGGCCCACCCGTCCTCTCCGACACTCGTCACCTGTACCATGCTCGGCACCTCGTACATAAGACCTGTGTGTATGATAGATTGGACAACACCGCCCAAACGCTGACCCATGCATGCTCTCCGCCACACACACCGCCCGAAAGCAAGTCCATTCATATTCTCCGCCACACATCACCCGTGCAATGCTACCGTGCGCATGTCATACTCTCGTGTATGACGCTTATGACAAGACCCCCCGAGTACAGGCCCACATACGCGCTCTCCGTTGATGCCCACTGAAACCGCCTGCCAAAGTAGCCAGCCTTCGCCACCATCGGCCTCACTGCTCGAGCACGGGTATCAGCCCACCTTCGGGTGTTTTTGAGGCGCGAAGTGCCCCCGCCTCTAGAGGAAGGGCGACGTGTCCGGGACCGGCTGGATCCACTTGTTTGCCAGCGTCCATGTGGTAAAAAGTGCCCCGGTTGCCAACAGCCTCCAACAACGGCCATGGTCATTGACTGGAGGAGCCCATATCGATGAGCCCCACCTCCAACAACGGCCATGGTCATTGACTGGAGGAGCCCATATCGATAGGCCCACCTCCAGCAACGGCTATGGTCGTGTTTGGAGCCCATATCGACGAGCCCCACCTCCAACAACGGCCATGGTCATTGACTGGAGGAGCCCATATCGATAGGCCCCACCTCAGCAACGACCATATGGTCATTGACTGGAGGAGCCCATATCGATGAGCCCCACCTCCAACAGCGACCATGGTCATTGACTGGAGGGAGCCCATATCGATAGGCCCCTCAGCAACGACCATGGTCATCTGACTGGAGGAGCCCATATCGATGAGCCCCACCTCCAACAACGACCATGGTCATTGACTGGAGGAGCCCATATCGATGAGCCCCACCTCCAACAACGACCATGGTCATTGACTGGAGGAGCCCATATCGATGAGCCCCACCTCCAACAACGACCATGGTCATTGACTGGAGGAGCCCATATCGATGAGCCCCACCTCCAACAACGGCCATGGTCATTGACTGGAGGAGCCCATTTCGATGAGCCCCACCTCCAACAACGGCCATGGTCATTGACTGGGAGGAGCCCATATCGATGACCCCACCTCCAACAACGGCCATGGTCATTGACTGGAGGAGCCCATATCGACGAGCCCCCACCTCCAGCTTGGCCAGGTCATTGACTGGAGGGGCCCATATCGATGAGCCCCACCTCCAACAACGACCATGGTCGTTGGCTAGGAGGAGCCATATCGATGAGCCCCACCTCAAACAGCGACCATGGTCATTGACTGGAGGAGCCCATATCGTGAGGCCCCACCTCCAACAACGGCCATGGTCATTGACTGGAGGAGCCCTTATCGATAGCCCCACCTCCAACAACGGCCATGGTCATTGACTGGAGGAGCCCATATCGATGAGCCCCACCTCCAACAACGGCCATGGTCATTGACTGGAGGAGCCCATATCGATGAGCCCCCCGTCCAACAACGGCCATGGTCATTGACAGGAGGAGCCCATATCGATGAGCCCCACCTCCAACAACGGCCCATGGTCATTGACTGGAGGAGCCCATATCGATGAGCCCCACCTCCGACAACGGCCATGGTCATTGACTGGAGGAGCCCATATCGATGGGCCCCACCTCCAACAACGGCCATGGTCATTGACTGGAGGAGCCCATATCGATGAGCCCCACCTCCAACAACGGCCATGGTCATTGACTGGAGGAGCCCATATCGACGAGCCCCACCTCCAAGCCGAGTCGTGGACAGGTTTTCGCTGCTTCAGCCTCCAAGCCGAGTCGTGGACAGGTTTTTGCTGCTTCAGCAGAGGTTTTAGCTGACCGATCCGTGACCACGGGATCGGGAGGCGCTTCTTCCTCCACAAAGCGTCTGAACCCTTTTCTCTCGATGTTAGATACTCACAGCTCATCCACTGTCGGCTGATACGCTGATACGTTGCGTTAGCTTGGCCTGACTTCTGAAAGTCCGCTGTGAGTCCATTTTACCAAATTTGACCACCGATGCGCCTCCAGCCATTAGTGATAGTAACGGCCTCAAATGCTCTTTGCCTGCTGCTACCAACACCACACCTTCCGCACGCTACTTGTGCTGCTTATGGCTCATACAATAAAGCCGCCCCACATATCGCTGTAATGCCTCGTAATAGGTTTGATTGATCAATCTTGCAGAAGTAAATAGAGGGGAGCCCACTCGAAGGAGGCATTGACTCAAAGGAGGAATTTACTCAAAGGAGCGAGCACGCTGGGCCTGGGCATGGCAGCCAGTGCGTTGCAATCAAATTGTCGAAGATTGTTTGCTTCGTGTACAAGTCACTGTTGTTGACCTATAGCATGCTTCTGGCAAATAGGCGAACGCCTGATTTCATTGCCGGGTGATCTTGTGTTACTTTTCTACCACTTGCAAGCTCCATTGTGAGAATGCAGTATCGAGGACTCTGATGTGGCGGGCAAATAAAAGCTCGACGCGAAGGCATCCGCCACTTCGGCGCACCCTGTCATTCCAGAGAGAAATACGCGTTTTCATCCATCTCAATTCTCGTACAGATGGATAAAATATCCACTGCTCAGTGCAACCTAGAATTCCCTTTCCCACCGCACTCAAGAGTCACACGGTGCACTGCTCCTGCTTGCATCTTGTGAGCACGTGACCGGGCAATGCTTGAGAAGATTGTGGGAGTTCTACTCAGGTGGATGAAGGAACATGTGACGGGCCTAGACCTCATTTATTACAGCAGCCTGATCAGTATCGAAGGAAAAGCTAAGGGCTGGCACAGAGCGTTCAAATGGTACGCCGAGATGAAAGAAATGAGGATTCCAGCGAACACCATCACCTACAGCTCGCTGATCAGCGCGTGTGAGAAGGGCGGTCAGTGGGAGCGGGCCTTCGAGGTGTTTGCGGACATGCAGGAGAGCGGGGTGGAGGCAGACACCATCACCTACAGCTCGCTGATCAGCGCGTGTGAGAAGGGCGGTCAGTGGGAGCGGGCCTTCGAGGTGTTTGCGGACATGCAGGAAAGCGGGGCGGAGGCAGACACCATCACCTACAGCACGCTGATCAGCGCGTGTGAGAAGGGCGGTCAGTGGGAGCGGGCCTTCGAGGTGTTTGCGGACATGCAGGAGAGCGGGGTGGAGGCAAACACCATCACCTACAACTCGCTGATCAGCGCGTGTGGGAAGGGCGGTCAGTGGGAGCGATCTTCGAGGTGTTTGGCGGACATGCGGGAGAGCGGGGTGGAGGCAAGTGCACGCCCTCACCTGGGCTACAGCTCGCCGGATCAGCGTGTGAGCTGATCAGCGCGTGTGAGAAGGGCGGTCAATGGGAGCGGGCCTTCGAGGTGTTTGCGGACATGCGGGAGAGCGGGGCGGGGGCAGACACCATCACCTGCAATTTGCTGCTACGCAATGTTACACGCTTGCAGGAAAATGGCGTAGAGCTTAGCGAGGATATTTTGCGCATTCTTGCCAACCTTGGGCTACATGTAGAGCAGAATGACCTTTCATGAGCATCTGCAATGTTTCTATCCTCAAAAGTAGATGAATATTGATCACACTTAGACTGTAACATGGACATGTCGAATGTATTGGATCACTCCACTTAGATCATCGATATGATTCACTCTGCGTCACTTCGCTTGTAGTTTTGGGAAGTTTGAACGACTGACCTGTTCCTACGATGTATATACACTTTTAAAAGTGCTAGGAATACCAGCGGTTGCATGGGACCTACTTTTGTTGCTCGCATGTAGATAGTCGCGAGATTTAAGACACACACACACACATATATATATGCTGTAGCACGGATGAGCGTGCGAGAAATTATCATGGCATTTTGCATCCGACGAAACGGGGGGCTCCTCAGCTCCCCCGAACGTTTCCGTCCGTCACAACTCTAATATATATTAGAGTTTCAACAATCGGGATCTTTTTGTACATCGAAAAATGACATGGCATCTGGGAATGGCATGGCATTGACATCATCCCACATCCCAAGTTCCGAGTGCTGTGTCACCGCTCACCGGCCTCCGCGATGCCGCTGCCGCTGCCGCTGCCGCTGCCGATCGCCAGCGCCATCGCATGACGTCTGCGACTCTTCCCGTCTCCTTCGGCTTCGCTTGGGAAACCGAAGCATCATCAATCATATATCACTGCCATCCGATCGACATGAACGGTAATTCAACAGTCGCTCGTATCTTTGTCGGCCCTCCCGTCCGTCCGCGTCCGCTCGCCTCGACCCCCGCCCGACCCGCGCTCGACTGGCGCACTCGTAAGTCACCATACCATGCCATCGTATGGCTACCATCCGATCACATGCTATAAACCGTAAATAGAGGGCAGAACGGCAGATCGACAGAATAATGAGAATCGAGATTCGAGAATGACGATCGAGAAAATGAAAGGGCGAGCAGCGAAAGCGAAGGAGCTGAACAGTCCTTCGCTTCCCATTTTTCGCGAGGCCAAACGAAATACTGTAAACTCTCGACATACATTCACTCTCTCCAGAACGTTTCTCAGCGATGCAGCAGCTTGCCCGGTGCATTTTTTTTGTTTGTGCTGCTGGATGACCGACTCTTGTTTTGAAATTGAAATGCACTGAGCTAATAAGTTTCCCAACTGTGATACCCAGCTTTCTGTGCAAGTGGGAATTGCCGTTTGACACCTTGCCCCACTTTTGTTATTCGGCGTTTGTTTTTAAGGCTTTCTTTTCTGAGAATTTCTTGGATCTGCATTTAAACGCAAACGCCGGGAAAATTCAGATTGGATTACGTACGCATGATACGTAGATATTACGTAACTCGTCCTTGAGTTCGTTGGTGTGCTCTGCATGACAATACCTTTGCTGCTGCACATTGGCTTTCGGCCCTTGGCTTGGCAGCGATGCCCCCGTTTACTGGCCTGTGATATTAGCCATTTTATCAATCGCCACTTTTGAACTTTAACCGGTTGCTATTTCATTCATTGGCCATCATAGTTTCAACCACTATTTTCTTTGGGCCGTTGTAACACTGTCATTTTTGAAGAGGCAGGGCGTGCGTTCGCCACCGGCGCGCTTCGGGATTAAACCCGACCCTGCCGTCGCAAGGTGCGTGCATACTGCTCTCTGTCTTTTATGCGATCGATATATCTCCCGAGGGGAATTCTTATAGCTAATTTTACAAACTGACTGTGTGCGCCGTTCTTGCTAATGCCAGCGCAGGTGACCCGCGGTCGACACATTAAAGAGCGTGAGCACGACGTCCGTGTAAGCCCGTGGCCATGGTATGTTTTAAACTATGGTGCGGGTTTTGACACTTTCTCGAATGCATAAACGGCTTTCATCTCCTTGCGTACAGGTGTGGTTCATGAGTGCGATATCTGTGACGGTTTGTTCACACTCTGCTAGGATCGGCGTAGTGTGAAGTCGGGACAGCTATTAGTTCCCCTATGCGTATTTCCCATGTGCATGAGTTTAGTGTTATCAGGCTTGTCGTTTTTGGACGTTCAGTTTCGTTTCCTGTTCAGATGACATAGTGAGCCAACGGCTGTGCAGTTTAGGTACGGGCTGCTGGTGTGTAGATGCCGGGGCAGAATGGCCGACGCTGTTATGGCTTGTGAAGGGCCGATATGTGCAGGAGGCGAGAACAGTGACAGCGACGATGTCCAAAGTGGATCTTGCCAGATTATGCCAAGAGAAGTTCCAGGTGCGATCCTTAATTTAAGCTGAGAGCGAGCATCAAGCATATCGATAGGCTCGTGGGATGAGCTGTGCAGCAGCCGTGGCCGGCGAACGGTCTGCCCGATCTCGAGCTCACGGTGGGATGGCATACTGCCATTCACCGCAATATGCCCAGGAGATCATGGTGCATTGTCCTTACCATCCGCTCCGTTCATTGTGCCCCAGGAGGCAGATTGCGCTACCCGTGCCATTTACGGCATTGTCCCCACAGAGTACGCACGTCTGCCTCTGCACTTGGCAGCATTTTGCGCACGGCGTGTGCACTAACTTTGCCATTCACTGCATTGTGCCTATGGGGTGCGCTTCTACTGTGTTTAACCGCATTGTGTCGAGGGGTGCAGAGTGTATTGCCTCTGCCATTCATTGCATTGTGCTCAAGGGGTAAGTGCGCACTGACAGCACCCCCTTCACTTGCAGGCTACTCAAGCACCAACATCAGCGACACATCTATCCACTGCAACCCCGACGATGGCTATCGCGAAAGTACTTACTGCATTTCACATAGCTGTTCATGCTCCTCCCATGTACATAGACTATCGATTTCCCTCTAGTTTTCCAAACTACCTTTCCGCATAGCCTTCTTCCGTGCTCAATGCCACAGCTCTAAAGTAAATTATATGTATTCTATATGTAATTGCATCATCCCTGCCTGACATAACTAGGAGCATCTGTGCCAAAGGCGCATCCGTGCTAAAGGCGCATCCGTCCTAAAAGCGCTTTCGTGCTACAGCATATATGTATATACGAGGAAGTATGTGTGTGTGTGTCAGATACATAGCCCTGACTATATACGGTGCACAGACTCGGAATGCTCACACTTGCTCTTAAACGGTTAGATAGCTTACGAACCGTCTCTCTCGGTTAAACCCCTAAAACCTGTCACCCATTATTGTATGACGTACTTGGTACAGACTAAGGAAATGACCCACACAGTGTCATATCTAGCACATCACCCTGTACTAGATACATAGTGAAAGGCACAGGGTGACAATCCAGTGAAGCCCTTAAGGAACAACGCACATCACTATTCGTCAGCAAGGATAGGTATCGATATTCGATAGTTGCGATAGTATCGATTAATCGATATATTATTATTTATCGATACGAAATTTGTGCCTATCGAAATTGGTCGATATGTAGGGATGTTTATTCACTATTGATCGATATCTTTTGCGAACTATCGAAATTGATCGATACCTGGCGTGTGCCTATCTGTAGGAGGCTACCTCTCCAGCTTCTTCACTTCTTACACTTTCGGACTTATTCTATACTAACTCTCAAACGACCGCACGAGGTATGATTTCGATACTACGGCGGCCAATTATTCGGAATATGCTTTCAATATTCGTATGCTTTCAATACAATATACCGGTTTCGGCTGTTACGGTTTCGTACACTTATTATGTTACTTTTCATGCAGTTCAGTTATCTTCTCCGAAGCTGGCTACACTTAGAGTTCTTATACATTCATGAACTCCATTCATAACTCAACTGTACTATGTACTCCGTACAGCAGACTAGGCACCTCCCATCAACAGCATTCAGATCGGTCCTACTGCTTCGTACAGTACTTTTATAGTTGTAGTTGCTTTTTGTACTTAGCCGTTTTCTTAGCCCTTTTACTTGCGTCTCGGGCTCTTGTGCTTGCCTCCTAGCACCCCTTAGGGAAGGTCACGTCCACGCTGACCACGTCGGACCGGTGAAGTTTTTGTACGTATCTTCTACAACCAAGTTGCTCAGATGATTATACAGGTCTCAGCCGCCTGTTGTCTGGGATGACATTACACTTCCCAAGCATGGCACACCGCAGTAAGGAGTTCAGCCTCTTTAAGCACAAGGGTCGGCCTCTCACCGGTCTGCCATCTGCACTACCAGGCTCCCCCAAGGCTCGAGATCTCACATCCATTACCACGCTTAAGGTTTCAAACCTTCCAACACGGTACACTACAGGCGACGACAATAGGTTTGCCAATTACCCGGCAGGTCTCGGGATGCCGGCCCGGAGGAAAGGTTTTAAACCCCTAACGCCTCCTCGGAATGCGCAGAGCTTTTATCCAGATCTCCAACTGCCGCCCGGTCGTGCCAGGTCTAGAGCCAATGTTCTCATGAAATGGATTATACAGATTTCCACCTGTTGTCTGGCTGTGCCGAGGCTGGAGCCACTGCTCTGTTGGATGGATTATCCAGGTTCTCACCTGTCGCCTGGTCATGCCGAGGTTGGAGCCACTGCTCCTCTCGAAACCCTTCGATGCTCTTAATCGCTAAGACCACTCGCGTCCGACTCCCATCCGCCCTCGGGTATGATTGTCACTTCGGCTCGTACGCCCGCTAACGCTATCGGTTCCGGTGCAAACTCGGGCAGGTCGCTCTCTACAACAGCTGACTGGACTCAGAGGTCGCTCATCTCGCTCGGATCTTCCCTGACAAGCAGTTCGGACAAGAACTCGTGCACATCCTCATGTAAGGTCAGGTTGTGGAAAAGCTGCTTTAACAGTGACGAGGGGATCCCATACAAATTCTCTCGAGCTCCCATGCCTTTCGCGAACACCCCTCCAGCTCTCATTGCGCGCCCTCCTTGCGCGACCTTCTCGTGCCTAGCGTGTTGCCGGAAAAACTCGCAAGGCGTGTCGGCATCGCACACCCGCAGGGGTGTATGCAACGGAACGTTGGTCCAGATGTGTGTGGGCTTTCTGTATGCAGCTCCGTATTTACAATACATGATGAGGTGCGGGGCTGCTGGTAGATTGCTCATGCATCGGCGCGAGTGCAGACCGTACGTGGGGCTTTCTTCCCTTCGAGCTCTCAACGAAGTATGCCTCGGGTCTCAAGTACCGGATGATCTCCAGGGTTCTACGAACGAGATGTGATGTTGGTCCACGAAAGTCGTCCGTCCGTCCGGTCCGTCCACTCCGTCCACGCGGACGGACCGGACGGAAGTGGACGGACGGACGGAGTGGACCAAACATTCTTAACATTCTAAGATTTCGCAAATTAGGGGTCCCATACTTAAGCCCATACTTAAGGAGTGTAACGCGTCGGCCCGCGTCGACGCCTGCGTTTTCCCATACTTAACTCCTATGCTGTTATGGCATTTGGAATTTCTACGGCATGGTCGGCTAGACCGTTGCTTGTTAAGGTGCATATGAAGACATACGTGTTCGTGCTTGCAACCAAGTTATTCTGTTTGGCATCGTTAGGCACATTTTGAGCTATCGAGTGCCTTGATAGGGGGTGTCTAAGGGGTCCAAATTGGCGTTTGTGGGGGGGTAAATCGATCGATTTAAATGTCGTTTAAGCGTGAGATAACTGCATGGCAGTTAAGAAAATTTGATTTTTTCTTCATACTTAAGGAATATACACTAACTCCCCCCTCCCCCCCTAACCAGGGACTCAGGGGGTATAACCCAGTCGTATGCGAGTGTCACGAACGTGCGTCAGAGAGACGAACCTAACCACACAGCTTGACAATCGTATACGATTGTCAAACGTGAGTCAGGCAGTAACCCTGTGATTTTTTGTTTCATATTTTTTGGGCATTCACACAGAGCTTGCCAATCGTATACGATTGTCAAACGTGAGCCAGGCAGTAACCCTGTGATTTTTTGTTTCATATTTTTGGGGCATTCACGGATGATGCCATGCGCGACAGTCACAGCGGTGTGGCGTACATAGTCCCCCCGCCCCCTCCCGACGGTTCCGACAGTTCCGGCGGTTCCGAGGTTCGGCCTACGCTTTTCGGTCTATACGGGCTATATAGAAATTATTAATGAACACGCGATACACAGTTCTGACAATCATACACGATTGTCAGAGCTGTTTCCCAAACGAATTTTGTGATTGTTTTGTTGTTAGTAAAAAATTTACACCGAAACCCACAACAATATATATATATACAACGTTGCATATTTTTTTGGGGGTCCGAACCAGTTTTGAAATCTAACGTAGAGCAAAATGACCGATGTAAAAAATCTGAAATCAAGCATTCCAAAAACTGATATCTGAAATCTAACGTATAGCAAAATTAGCCAAAAAAAATTCTAGAAAATTAGCAAAAGTTTAAAAATGGAATCCCCCTCCCCACTCGAAGCGGAAACTCGGAATCCCAAGTCGGTATCCCCC
>LGRX02004476.1:0-36599 GCA_001247695.2 Cymbomonas tetramitiformis | reverse complement strand
TGGGGTATTCATGGTTGCAGGCTTTTTTGGGGTCTAACGTCTAAGTCTTTCGGAGTCTGCAGAAAAGTTGGTTTTGACAATCATATTGATATTCAGATTTTTTACATCTGTCATTTTGCTCTACGTTCAAAGATTTCCATTTTTCAAATTTTGCAAATTTTGCTCTACGCTAGATTTCAGATTTCCTTTTTTGGAATGCTTGATTTCAGAGTTTTTACATCTGTCATTTCGCTCTACGTTAGATTTCCTCTTTTCAAATTTTGCTAATTTTGCTCTACGCTAGATTTCAGATTTCATTTTTTGGAATGCTTGATTTCAGATTTTTTACATCTGTCATTTTGCTCTACGTTAGATTTCAAAATGGCCTGGACCCCCCATATTATTGTTGTGGGGTTCGGTGTAATTCTTTTACTAAGAACAAAACAATTACAAAATTCATTTGGGAAACAGTTCTGACAATCGTGTACGATTGTCAGAACTGTGTATCGCGTGTTCATTAAAAAATTCCATATTGGAGGGCATGGGCCTGTTAAGGTGAATGCCGCAAACCAATAGGATGAAACAAAAAATCACAGGGTTACTTCCTGACTCACGTTTGACAATCGTATACGATTGTCAAGCTCTAGCGTTAGGTTCGTCTCTCTGACGCACGTTTGACACTCGCATACGACTGGGTTATACCAAGGCTCTATATCGATATTTCCGATAACTGATACTATCGATATATCGTATTTATCGCCGATTATCGGATTGCGATATCAAACTATCGATTGTGCAGGTTTTGGTGCTCCATATTTAATTCATAACAAATTACATATAAATGCCCCAATAATCGATTATTTATCGATTGTGCCGATTATCGATACCAGTTTTCGGATATCGGATACTATCGATACCGAAAAATGAAACCGATATAGAGCCCTGGGTTATACCCCCTGAGTCCCTGGTTAGGGGGGGAGGGGGAAGTTAGTGTATATTCCTTAAGTATGAAGAAACTTTTTAAATTTTCTTAAGTATGGGAAAACGCAGGCGTCGACGCGGGCCGACGCGTTACCCTCCTTAAGTATGGGCCTAAGTATGGGAGCCCTATTTTGCGAAATGTTATAATGTTAAGAATGTTTGGTCCACTCCGTCCGTCCACTCCGTCCGTCCACTCCGTCCACAGTGGACGGACCGGACGGACGGACGGACGGAGTGGACCGATATTATTCCCCTCTACGAACTCGCCTGTCCGCAGCGCGCAAATCTCGGATGCCTACTGTCTTTGCCTGGCTATACTCTGTACAAGGTGGACTAGCCCAGACTACGTCGGAGTGTCCTGGTCTGAACTGTCGGTAGTCCCACCGCATGATATCCTCGCAATGTGTGGGGTCCCATTTGGGCTGAATGTCCACGGCGACTACTTCGCTGTTCGGAAACTGCTTAGTGAATTGCCTTTCGACAGACCCTGTCCCACTGAACAATACGAGAATCCTGGTCTGGCCGACTACTGGTTCCCTCTCAAGTGCTGCAGCCCCGTTGATTGGCGGCAGGGTGTCCTGAACAGATACTTTCGCAAAAGTTCCTACTTCATCGTCAAACCTCTCCTCTGGCACCCATGGCATTGCGCCGTCTACTTTGAGCTCCTCTGAAAGTGTGGTCCACACCGCTCCTGCAGATTCGTCACGCCTCTTACGGACCCTAAGTTTCTTGTAGACATTCTCCCGCTCCACTCTCTTAGCCTCGATCCTCTCGAACTCCAACAACGCCCGGTTGGGAACGCCGGGCCTGCCGGCTCCGTCCCACTCAAGATCCTCTCGACGGACACTTTTCAACGTCCGGCAAACGCGTCTGCAAAATTTTCGCCGCCTTATGTCAATTTTATTTTGATAAATATTATGGATGTTCAGCGGCTTATTTTTGTTTTTATGATACTCACGTGGTATCTTTGACGCCTTTTGAGACGAGCGGAGCTCAGTATGTCGAAATACGGCCGGAAATCTTCGGCTGCTGAGCCGCTACTTACGAGTCTTGAAGTCCATCTCAAACAAATAATGAGTAGCGCCTCAACAGCGCTGCGCTTACTGAAAGTAACAGAAAGGAATTTTACCGCACTGCAACAGGTGGAGGCAGACGCAGCAGCGGAATCATGTCTTACAAATCTCACAGACTCGCAAGTAGTGACAAAAAATCTGCTCGAGGCAGTTAGGCTAGTAGGCGCCAACGCAGTTGCGACTGTAGCCACAGCAGAACGTGTCATCATCTCAGAGAAGAAAAGTAATCAAAGAGGGCGCGACAACACCCCACTAGGAACCGCATCTCAGCAGGGTCCTAGCGCGAAAACAGTCAGACGGAAAATATTACGGAACGCAAATAGAGTGGCGAGACAATCTGTAAATAGTGGCGCAGAGCAGCCTGCGAGGACGAAACCAACGGAATCTCCACCTGAAGCCATGGCTACTGCAGACACAACAACTGCAAATCTACGGACGCATCGGGAAACAACGAAACAGGCACACAGTGTCGCCATCCCAAGTGACCGTGGTGACAGGATCCTTTTGGAGAATCACAAACGCCTACAGACACGCAAACGCTCAGAGCCACTGCCTACAGCTTCGAAACCACCTGACAAATCAAAAAAGCGCCCAGGGTCTCAGAGGCTAAATACGTACAAGTCAATCCTGCAGAGTCCCACACCTAGCTAGCTCGACAGCTGGCATCGAAAGACGCCCCCTTCTCTCAGTAATCGACACTAGTTCACAATAGCCTAAAAGGTGTGATAAGGTTCACAATAGCCTATAAGGTGTGATAAAGTTCGCAATAGCCTATAAGGTGTGATGAGGTATTAACATCCCGGTGGAGAAGAACAAAGAAGAGCGCCGCGCACGAGACCCACTTTTCCTGAAAAGGTTTTTATAGCTGGATCTCTTGCAGCGGGCTGCAGTGGGGAAAGTAAGAAAATCCTCAGCGGCATCATCGGACTCTCCACCGATAAATAAATAAGCAGGGGGGGCAAGACTGCCGGAAACAGATCGACAAATAGAATCCTTTGCCCACACAAAAGAGGCAGCAGCCGGATCGGAGTGGGAGCAACTGCTGCTCATGTAATAGAAGCATCCTTCCCCATCTTAGTGCTAACTAGTGATAAACTAGCAATTCGACTGCACACACGTAGCCATAGGAGAAGTAATTTACTTATCTGCACCTCTGGTAACTTGTCTAGGCCCAGAGTAGGGCCTGGGAAATTAATTTACTCACACGCCCAACAGGGCGTGGTTTTTTCTTTTTCTTTTTTCTTTTCCTCTCGACTCTTCCACTCGTTCTCGCTGCGGGGCATCGATCCCTGTCCACTTGACTAGGTACTCCATCCATCTCCTACCCTGACACTGGCGCGTACGCGAACGCTCCACCCTCTCGACGTGGGTTTCCTTGCGCCCACTGACGTCCAAAGGAGGAGGGGGAATCTCCTTAGCTCTCTCGACAAAGCGGCTACTCGACTCCACCGGCGAGAGCCGGTCCACTGTGAACACATCGTGCACCTTCCACTGTTTAGGCGTCTGCAACCTATAGGCCGACGGCGCGCCCCTATCGCCTGCGGGGAGGGCCATCTGCCGGTCGCTGTGAAAGACCTCCAGCACCCGAAGGGGTCCGAGGCGCTTCTTAAGCAGTTTCTTGTGCAACCCACGGTCGCCCGGCTGGGTAAGGTACGTGGCGTCCACCCACACCTCATCGCCTACTGCATAACTCCTGGCCTTGTGACGTGGCGTCGTACTGGGCGATCTGCTGTTGCCGAGCTAAGAGCAGCTTCTCCCTAGCGAGCTGCAACTGGCGAACAAATTAGTGGGCTGTCTCGTGGGCTGTACCCTTTTTTACTGCTACGCCCCTCCCCCCTTAGCTCGGCCTTTCCGTGATGCAAGCGCTGCCTCTACGAAGAAGTCTAGCTGAGAGGCCGGAGCGTGACCGTACGTCAGTTCAAAAGGGGTGAAGCCCGTGACGGCGGAACGAGAGTCATTGATGGCGTACTCAACCGGGGTACACCACAAGTCCCAATCGTGCTGGTTGGCGTCGACATACGCGCGTAACATACGTTCGACCGTGTGGTTTGTGTGCTCTGCTTGCCCATCACCTTGTGGGTGGTACGGCGTGGTAGAGGCAATCTGGACTCCCATCAACCGGTGCAGCTCGAGATGCATTTCATCTCTGAAACGGGAGTCCCGATCACAGACGATCTTCATGGGAGCGCCGTGCAAACGCCACACTTGGTCGAAATACATGCGCGCGATCTGAGCAGCCGAGCTGTCAGCGTAAAGCATGGGGACCACGTGCACCATTTTGGACAATTTGTCCGTGAAGGTAGCAAACGCGTCGTACCCTCGCTCTGTACGGGGGCGGGGCAGCCCAGTAACAAAGTCGATACTAACCACCTGCCACAGTCTTACTGGGACTTGCAGGGGGTTAAGCTGGCCATCAGGGTAGCTGTTGCGCGGCCGAGTCTGCTGGCACACCACACAGGACTTGCACCAGCCGGTGACATCCTTGCTCATGCGTGGCCACCAAAAACGACGGGATACAGTAATCACTCACCTTTAAGGAAAACCAGAGATTTGGGGTCAGCCAGCTAATTCCACCAACTTGCGTACCCCCCCCCGCCAGCGCCAGCGTCCTATGGAATCGGTAAGAATTAGCAAGTATTTTCTTTTCATCAGCCAGCAATTTTCTTAAAAGTCCAATGATAAACCCTTAAAAGACATTTTCAAAATTTTCCGCCTGCGGCGCCAGCACCCATATTTCTTATTTTCGACTATTTCATAGCTCAAAAAAACCAGTCAGCGATTCTCACCAACTTGCGTACCCCCCCCCTGAAAAGCTGGCTGGTTTCTTATCGGCGGGTTTTCTTAAAGGTGAGTGATTACTGTAGGCAGTTGTCAAGTGCCTATATACCCCATTAGGTAGCATGCAATCCTTATAGGAAGCAGCCCTACAGTTATTGGGATGTTGCCCTACAGTTATTGGGATGCAGCCCTTAAATATTAGTCATGATTGTGCTGATTTCAGCATGACTACAATGCCAAATACGGTGTATTTTACTAATATTTTGTGGCATTTCAGGCTGTGTGGGTTACAGTGACCCTAATCGCATGTAGTGACTTTAGGGTGTTACAAGGTATCAGTAACACTTATATATATATCAAAAAATGAGTAGTATGCATTTTTCTTTGAAGGAAAGAAGCAATATTGTACTCAATACGTCACTGTTTATTATGTTAACTCTGAGGTGTGTGTTACACCCCTAGATGTTACACACAAGATATTTAGGGTGTTACACGAGATGTGAAATGTGGCATTATTTTTCCTGGGTACCTTAATAGGTATAAAATGGGATTCCGCGAAAAAATTGGACCCAAAATTTATTTTTGAAATCTTCCGCACAGCATTTTCACCCATTTTTGCCATTTCGAGCTTATATATATACAACGTTGTATATATATATATATATACGTCTCGGTATATACTGTGATGTATACACCTTTCACAACTCTGTAAGATATCTCACTATCACACATGAAATCGAAATTGATTTTTTTCATGGTGTTTCTGTGAAGATATGTACATGTTCAATATCTGGGGTTTTATTGATTGAAACCCATGACCTAAATATATAGTATCTGCTGGATTCAGTCGCACCGTAGGTCATAACTTGCATGACTCCGTTCGATTGTACCCGTACTCGTACAATACTTGGTGACAGATCCTAGGTCACAAACGCTTTATATTCGTTATCTCTTATAATCAGTTTACACTTGTATGAAACTATTCAGTGACCACCCGATAGATTGCGGGACAATATATCTCACAGGTTACCCTACATTCTGGGAAAATCAGAAGACGTCTAGAAGACGTCTTCTGAACGTCTTATAGACGTCTTCGGAGAAATGATGTCTTCTGGTTTCCAGAAGACGTCTTCTGACGGGAACGTCTTCTGGAAACCAGAAGACACTCTTCGGGGAAGACGTGCCGAAGATGTGCGGAATGTCTTCCGGATTTCGGAAGACATCTTCCCGGAAGACATGCAAAGGGCAGTCTTCCCGGAAGATACCCGGAAGATGTTCCGAATGTCTTCTGGGCCAGAATACATTCTGACATGTGTTATCGACACATATGTGATGATTATGCATTTTGGCCACATAGCTACTTCATACCACACGTACACTAGTCGCGTAATCACAGAAGACATTCAGAAGGCGCACGGAAGACATGCGGAAGACATTCCAGGTATCTTCCTAACAACTTCAGGGTTGTCATCATGCTCTGTTGCTATGATACATAATATACGGCTAAGTTAATTGATAGGTCTATCTACACATACATGTACGATTGCATCTATTCAACATACAGACCACTAAGTACGATGCCCGGCGTATTATCATGATCGCCTCTTGCGTCTTGCACCTTTCGGTCGTGAACCATCATCGTCGATGCACTCGAAAAAGTCAGCCTTTAAATCAAATACCACCGCCGTCTTCATCACAGGATGTTTCTTGATTACAACTTGGCGCTCAATTTGAGCCGCCAGGATAAACGGATCAGTAGTGTCCCAAGGTGTCTCGGGATCATCCGGGTCGTATGTGTACACCACCTTTGCGGTATTGTCCGGCCCTTACTTCGAGTTTAGCTTGGCAAACCGTTTTGTCGTCGCTTGGTTGAATTCAGGGAACCACTTTCCCTTCACAAGAATGTACTCTTTCGCGGCCAAGTCGACCTTGTAGATGCTATCTACCATGGCGTACCTGCGAGTTGGAGCCACAATACTCTATAGTAAGAATCCCCGAAGACGTCGAGAAGACACGCAGAAGACATTCGGTACATATTCTGCGCACATTCACCAAAACGTAATGCACGGACGCACCGGTCAGTCTCGATTTCCTCGGGCCTTTGATGTTTCTCCAGAGAAAAAGGCTCGGAAGTAACGTTGACAAGTTTTCTTCGTCTTGTCCTGAGCTGCCGTGCGATAGCAAACTCCTCGAACCACGACCGAGCCGAAAGATTGACACACGCGAGGAGGCCCTTCGACGAGTGCCGCTTCACTCTCCGTGAATGGTCTCCCCAGCCAGACCTTGGGGTCGCTACCGTGCATATGCATCAGGCGAGACCCTCCGGCATGTGCGCCAATACGTCTCCGAACCATATGGTTTTCCCTGCGAATGTATACGTGCACAGTGTCAGGACATGTATTTACCGAAGACGTGTGGAAGATGCCTAGAAGATATATGAAACGTCTTCCAGGCACCTTATGGGTTTCATTTCTTACTTACCTCTTGCAGTAGGTGACGTAGTCGTCGAATTTTGCCTTCAACTTGCGGTATTGGGGCACGTTGCCATGCATCCACAGCTCCAGCGCTTTCGTTTCAGCGCGGGAGAGTACATGGCGCTTGCCTTGTATGTGTTCCCAAAACCACGGTGTTCGGCGCCCTCAACGGTGCGGTGGTGAAGAACCGGAGCACGGGTGGCCGGGTGGGATTGGTGGTTGCCTCCCGCCGGCGACGAAGTACCAAGATTAACCCTCGCACCACATGTACCATCCGGTACCGCCCGAAGCCTTGCATAACACTCTGAACCGGATATGCATTGTTCTTCACCCACCTTCGAATCTTCCCGTTGAATGATTCGAACACGTACATCCATGCCCCCCGTATTGGACCATACATGAGGAGTTGGTCGGGGAAGTGGGAAAGCAAATGCGTGTTGATGACCAGCCAGTCAGGTGAGCCATCGCGCTCGAGTGACTTGAAGAACTCATCCACCAGATTTTGAAGCTTAGGAACATCTTGCAAAATCACCAAATAAAAGGTAATTAAGGAAGACGTTTGGAATGTACTCGGAACGTATTCGGGATGTCTTCCAGATGTCTTCCGTACCTTACAGTCTACAAGCTCCGAAGTGAGCTCTCTCGTTATGACCGTCAACTGCCCGATCAAGTCTTCAAGCATGTTTTTCGAGTAGCCCTCGTCTCTATCCCAAGACGCTAGCACGCTCATGATGCCCGCTTGTAGCATTTTCAACGCCTTCGTGACACTTGAGCGTCTTCGGTCCGGTGTTCGTGCCGTTCGGACGCAACATCTTCTTATGGCCTTGCCCCCATTTGACCATTGTGATTTGTGATGACCATTTGTAATTAATTAGCAATAATCAAGATTGTTGCATTTGTTGAAATTGAAGGGAAAATGCGAAAGTGCAATTTTACATATGTCATTTTGCTCTACGTTAGATTTCCAAAATTTCAATCTCAGCTAATTTTGATCTACGTTAGTTTTCTGATTTCAGTTTTTGGAATGCTTGATTTCAGATTTTTTACATTTGTCATTTTGCTCTACGTTAGATTTCCGATTTTCAATTTTGGCTAATTTGGCTCTATGTTGGATGTCAGTTTTCAGTTTTTGGAATGCTCCATTTCAGACTTTTGCATTTGTCATTTTGCTCTATGTTAGATTTTCCAAATTTCAATTTTGGCTGATTTTGCTCGACGTTAGATTTCAGGTTTCAGTTTTTTGAATGCTTGATTTCAGATTTTACAAACCAATTTCAGATTTTTATATGTGTCATTTTGCTCCACATTAGATTTCCGATTTACAGTTTTGGCTGATTTTGCTCTACGGTGGATTTCATATTTCAGTTTTGGAATGCTTGATTTCAGATTCTGCTATTGTCATTTTGCTCTACGTTAGATTTGCCGAAGTCCATGAGCCCGGAAGATGCGCATAAGAAGACGCTCGGAACGTCTTCGGAACGACTTCCGATGGAGCGTGCAGGCATACATCTTTCATGGAGATACGGGCATGCCGTGGCAACCGGTTCGCACCTTCGTGTTGGCATCTCCGGGGGAGGGTCCTCGGGCTCATGGACTTCGGTATAGGTCATGTCCACAACTTCATCCATCGGGGCCGGAGGTGAAGGTGAAAGCCTTTGCGGATTCATCCGCCTATCCCCATCACTCACAAGCTCCGGAGGACGATGATATGGTTCGCCCGATGCGATTGCATCCCGTATCTTCAACACCATTCCTTGGAGGTTGACGCCAATGGGAGGCTCAAGCAGCCACTTATGTTGTCGAAAGTGCACCGTGCCCGGATCATCGGCCAAGTCCAATGGATCGGAGAAAATGTCCTCCCACGTATGCTCCTTAAAGCCCGGTTCATGCAAGTCTGAAATTGCTTGCACATAGCCAAAAAACTCTTGAACCGAGAAAAGCACATTAGTGGGCTCGGCTAAGCCGAAAGGTGGCCGGTTGCTTTGACGCGGCACGCAAATACGAACCGCGTCCTCATGATCTTCAGCCCTGCGAAAACATTGTGATGGTGAATTCATAGAAGACACGTGGAAGACGTCCGGAAGTTGCGCAGAAGATGCTCCACACATCTTCGGTTGTATGCATTTCAAACTGCATAAATGTGCATGATAGATGCATGTGGGTTATGGAGACAAGCAAGCACCTTGTTGCAGGGGAATGCTCATGAATGTAGACGGATTCCCCGAGCCATGCCGTCATCTCATGATCCAGCTCGCGGGATGGCGACACCGTAGACAACCAATCGTGCACCGCTGCCATCTTCCCCTTCAAGACCTCCGGCTTGGATTGACGGAAGACCTCCGCCGCGGATTCGGGGGGGGGGTTTAGTGAGCATCGCTCGTTTGAAGGACGACATTTTGGTCTTTGGGGGCGCTTCCCCCTTTTGGAGATGCGCGGCACGTTTACTTGCCATTCTATCTCCTATACAAAGGACACTTGGCCAAGGTAGTGCGGAGGGCATCCTGAAGACAAACACTCAGAAGACGTTCAGAAGTCACTCAGAAGACACGCGGAAGACATCTCCCGACATCTTCCGGACGTCTTCTTGACTGTGCTTGCGGAAGATACCCCAGATACCTTCTGTACATCTTCCAGACACCTTCGGGGAATATATGTCTTCCTGAACCCAGAAGAGGTGCGGAAGACACGCGGAAGACACACAGAAGACACGCGGAAGACATTTTTTTGACATCTTCCGGACGTCTTCTTGACTGTGCTTGCGGAAGATACCCCAGATATCTTCTGTACATCTTCCGGTTGTCTTAGAGATGTCTTTGAGGAAGACATGTCTTCTGGAAATTTGCAACTTGTAGAAGTTCCCGTGAACGTCTTAACACCCCTCTTCGGGGCGTCTTCCTCATTTTTTTGACGATCTTCTACGCGTCTTCTAATGTCTACCTAGCCGCTAGGTAGACATTAGAAGACGCGTAGAAGATCGTCAAAAAAATGAGGAAGACGCCCCGAAGAGGGGTGTTAAGACGTTCACGGGAACTTCTACAAGTTGCAAATTTCCAGAAGACACGTCTTCCTCAAAGACATCTCTGGAGGGTAACAAGATGCACAGAAGATATCTGGGGTGTCTTCCGTATGTTTTTTTGTTTTTTTTGTTTTTTTTTTTGAAAAAAGCTTTAAAAATCGCGAAAAAACAAAAAAACATATAAGGTGCACAATATTGGGCATAATTTTGTGGTGTAGGTAGAAGTGCAAAAAAACAAGTGGTTTGTTCGGGAGAGGGGCAAACGTACCAAGTTACTAAGTTAAAACGGCCGACGAATTTGGTAGAAGAAACTGCTCTTGTTTTAGAGCACCATCCCTCCTAGCAACGGTCGAACAGTCGATCACGCGCGCAGTGAGTCGCGTGAGACGTGATGACTGCACGATACCGCGGATAGCAAACCCGGAAAATCTGCCAGCGCTGCGCTGCGCTGCGCTGGTGTGGCGCTGGCGTGTGGTCGCGGTCGTGGTCAGGCGTCATCGTCAGCTAGCATTAGCATCGCATCGCATCGCATCGCATCGTCAGGCCCAGCGCAGGGGAGTGAGCACGAGCACCGCACCGCACATCGACATGACCGTTCGAGTTTGAATTTTATTTAACGTTGAAGTGAAATTTGCAACTACCACTTTTACACCTGCATCCAACTCAATTCCACCGCAGCCTCGTTTTCCGCGGACTGCTGCTGGGTGAAGTGGTCCTTTTAAAATAGTTCGTCTAACAGAAAAACGTTGCACAACGCAATACTTCAATAGTGATTGCGGGTGCTTTTCGTGCCTTGGTTTTTTTACGCGCACTTCGGCGTGCTTAGCGTCTAATTGAGGTGTGAACGAGACATGTGTTCTCGCTCGTCCTTTGGACGAGATGATGTTGGTTCGATTCCAACTCACACCACTAGGCCTTTTTGTTTTCCTTCGGTAATCTTGTATTTCGTCTCGTACTATTTTTGCGCTTTACTAACCTTTGGTTTTGCGTTGCGCTTTGTTTTTCAGATCGGCTGAAAATGACCTAGTCCAAAAGGTAAATTTTCAGCCCAACCTCAACACCACAAGTAAAGGTATTTGCTCTATCATCCCCTAGTGTCACACCTAAAAAATACTGCCTTTATGCGTTGTGTTTTTCCGCTTTACTAACCTTTGGTTTTGAGTTGCGCTTTGTTTTTCAGATTGGCTGAAAATGAGCAAGTGGGAAAAGCGCATTTTCAGCCCATCGCCCACAACTAGAAGAGTAAAGGTACTTACCTTACCCTTCCTAGGAATTTGTGCTTGTATTCATTGTGTGTTTTCACTCTACTAAGTGTTGGTATTTTGGTGTGCGTTGTTTTTCAGATCGGTTAAAAACGAGCGAGTGGAAAACCCATGTTTTTGCGTGGTCCAAGACCTATGCCATGTGTGCATGTTAGATGAACATCGTTTCTAGGTAATTAGACTAGTTGTTTAGAATTTGAATGTGAAGTAGTTGTAGACACTTAGCTAGTTAGGATAATAATATGTGTGGCCCTCCTTATGATTAGGTTCTTGATTGAAAAGTAATATTGTTAAAGCAATTTTAGTCTCCAAAGCATCTTAGCCTTCCACACAAATAAATCATCTCTTGTCGTGTATCAAACATTGAGAATATGTTTGTTAAGGATGGCGAGAAGTGTATTATGCCATACATCTTGTTTGCACTCATCCTTCTTGCAAGCTTATTTCAGCCTAAAAATATTCCTCGCGAATGCGTATACGAATGTTGAAATTTATTAGACATGCAGAAGGCATTCAGAAGATATCTTCTGAACGTCTTCTGCATGACTTCTATACATCTTCTGAATTCCGGAAGATGTCTTCTGGGTTCCAGAAGATATCTAGAAGACATCTAGAAGACGTCTTCTACGCGACTTCTAATGTCTACCATCTTCTGAGTTCTGGAAGACGTCCAGAAGATCTTCCGGGAAGATGTACAGAAGACACCTAAAAGATATCAAGAAGACATCTTCCGGAATTCAGAAGATGTACAGAAGTTATGCAGAAGACGTCCATAAGATAACTTCTGGATGTCTTCCCGGAAGATCTTCTGCACGTCTTCTGGAAACCAGAAGATGGTAGACATTAGAATGCGCGCCGAAGACGTCTTCTGGACGTCTTTTGGGTGTCTTCTGGACCCAGAAGACGTCTCCGAAGACGTTCAGAAGATGTTCAGAAGACGTTCAGAAGACGCGTCTTCTGGTTTTCCCAGAATGTAGGGTTATGGGCCCACCACGCTTCCACTGCTGGATTCAGTCGCACCGTAGGTCATAACTTGCATGACTCCGTTCGACTGTACCAGTACTCGCACAGTACTTGGTGACAGATACCTAGGTCACAGACGCTTTATATTCGTTATCTCTTATAATCAGTTTACACTTGTATGAAACTATTCAGTGACCACCCGATATATTGCGGGACAATATATCTCACAATATCATCAATAGTGACTTAAAGACACTAAGTGATATGTCAGATGATTTATTATTTACTTAGGCATATGGCAGTGCACTGGAAGGTTATCAAAATGATACCTCCAGATACTAAGTAAATCAGAGCAATGCTGGTATAATCAGAGCGATGCCTGTTTAGTAATCTCTATCAGCTACATCAGTGTCAAGATGAGTTCTGAATCTGTGAGATCTACTGAGATATGCATTGAAGTGTGATCAAGTTTCTGAATCAACTGTCAAATGCATAAGTAGGAGATGAAGTTGCTCCAGCGATATGTGAGAGTAGATGGACTGTGCTCAACAGTTACCAGCTGTTATAATGATCACAGTATTCTGCCTTCGGGTCTGGAGATATCTCCATCCAGCCCTACAACATGTTGTCTTATCCTGCTCCCATATCTATCGCCATCTCTGACATTCCACACGCACATGTGTTTGTGAAATAGTATCTATGCATTATACATGAGATATATTGTCACTTACATTGATCATGTACACTTGCTGATTTAGTGTAATGTCAATATATCTAGAACATGTACTGACATAAATATTGGTGTAAGTATCGTGATAAGTACTATTATATATAGTTATTGTGTATACTATATATTGTGTAAACTTTATGTACATTGTATATTGTGTATGTACTTACTGATTGAGTACACTGAAGTAAATTGATATAAGTTAATCATGCAGGTGTGTCCGTATACCAATAGACAGCATATAACAAGCATGATGCATATCAATATATTTAGTATACTGTAATCCTGTACATCTCATCATGATGGATGATGAGTTAAATGGTGAATTTTCACAAGTAGCTCCGATGAATATCCAACCTCTGATTATCAGGAGAACATATGTCCAATCCCAAATCCTACGTCATGGAACAATGTGCTAATTCCTGTTTTAACAATCGAGGCTGGCATCTTACACTATTTGGGTTTTCAATATAGCACTGTACTTGCAAGATCTAGCATGTTACACATGTGAATTGCAATATGTCACAATAAATCATAGGCACGTGTATAACAGTAATGCACAACCGCTATCGTGATCAGGCTGTATGCGTGCATGCCAAGCAATAATGCATGGATGTATGTATGCATGTATGCATGTATTTATACATGTGTGCATGTATACTGGATTTATACATGCGATCAAGCTGATTATTATCACAGTATAACTCGTGCACACAATCACGGTATGCTATGTGCTGGAAACTCAGCAGTGCACGAGGGGGAACGCTGCCGACGGTGAAACAACGAATCAAGATAAACTCAGATAATAGACATATATACTGAGTTTGTCACACAAGCTGATCACCGAAGATGACACACTGAATATGACACCTGACTGTACGAACTAGTCAGGGTGTCATTTCCAGCACACCACCTCATCTGAGGTGGACAACTTGTGACGACACACCACCCTAGCTACTAGGCTTACCGTGTAAGATGCAAGATTGGTAAGCCTAGAAGCTAGAAAAGTCACAAGTGGTCGATGAGAGCTTAAGCAAAAAAAATATGACACTTGCTAAAGCTAGAGATCTCGCCAAAATAAAATCTGATCGGTCAAAATGCGTCCTTGCCAGCTAGTGGTGGGTGCTCCCACAGATCTCGCCTGTCTGCATGTGATGGAGAATGTAAAAAAAATAAGTCTGCCTGTCGGTTTAGCTTTTAATTCTGCGAACTGCAAAGGTCTCCTGCCTGTAAATTGCTCGTCTTAATTTGAAAAGCTGCCCGCAAGTGGTGAGAAATAATACAACATTCTTCGGTCCAAAACTACAGCAAGTGGTGGAGAATTGCAAAAGGGAGCACCGCCTGTCTGTTTAAAGATTTAATAAGACCCATCAGAGTAATCATCGGAAGCTGAGTTCTCAAAATATTCATACTCATCATAAAATCCAGCACCACCAGTGTCGTGAGATGCATGGGCTTCGGCCTCCCAAGCAGCCCACTCTTCAGCAGTGTACTCTTCGTAATGCGATAAGATTTCGTCTTCTGGAATAGCGTCTTGCACATAAGAAACAGTGCCAACTGATAACTCAGGATGCGGTAAAAATTCCCCTCCAGAGAGAGGGTCCAAAACTCCGCCATAAGATTCGCTCCGAAAACCTGTGTTCAGAGTTTCATCCCGTTCCAACTGCTCTGACGGAAAATACGGAGCGGCCAAGTGGCCATGACGCTCCACCTCTCCCTCTTCACAACTGTCAGAGTCTGCTGGACTTCGGGTTTAGGCTTAGTTATTATGGGCTCTGACTAGCCCCTAGCCTGACCCTGCTTCCGTTTCGTGTCCGTGACATCCTAGCACTGTACTGTACAGTAGTACAGTACAGTAGTACAGTCATTGTTACTGTCTGGGTTTCCGAGAGCATAAAGCTCCGGCCAGACACAAGTTATGTGATTATTCAGTTTCATGCTTAGCAAGCTTAGCCGGACAGCGTATCTGTCTTCCTCGCAGGTTATAGGCCGCACCGGCTTTCCGGTGATTCTGATGATGGCACAGCGCCTTGCTGTTGCCATGTTCGGCTAAGTAGGACGTAGGAGGGGTTGAGCGCCCACTTGGGCGGTGGTGGATTACACTTACGGTATGGCCTTTTGACTTGGCAGTGATGGCGGCACGCATTGTGCTCGCCTTCGCTGCACAGGAGATCAGTTCGTGACGGATTATTTTTATTTTACGGAAGCATCGTCGCAGCGAGAGTTTGTCTGTTTCGTGCGCCGCTGGCTCCGGCGAGGTCGTTCCACACGTGACTGATTTTGGCCGCTCTCATGGTTCCGCTCACGACCTGTGAATTCTGATCTGTCGGCTGAGACTTCTACAAGCTGTCTGGCCGCTGTGAGCGTTCTCTCACCATCTCCCTGTTTAGCTCAGCCTTCTCCCCTGTCTCTATCTATCATGGTTACCACGACGAGCAACTTGACGCGGTCTCGCGTCCGTAGATTAGAGACTATTTTCGATGATGTGGGTGCGCAACATTCTGCGACGCCGCACACCCCGCAGCTGCCAGCTCCGACCACCGCAGCTGCGAGGGAAATTTTGGACAAATGTAAGCAGCTAGCTCGTGAAGATTTCGACAGGAAGGTTGCCAAGACCGTTGCCACCAAGATCCTTGGGGACAAATCGGAGCGCTTTGCAGGGACAGAGGCAGATGCTGTGGACATTTTTTCACAATTAATGCATGAGCTCCGCACTCAGTTTGTGCTTCAGTCGGCGGCGTTTGCTCCCCTGTTTGAATTGACTGACATGGCAGTTGAGGCTAGGCATGAGGCGAATGAGTTGTTGCTCTCGGCTCTGACATTTCTGGCTCGCCCTGGCTCACCTGCCCGTGACTGGCTTGAGGCCTCTGGGTCCGACGTTCCTGGAGATGGCAAGCGCGCTGCCCTTGAGGTAGTGCGCATGCTCCGGGAACGTTCGGAACCCTTTGACTCTTTTGAGTTGCTGCTGGCGGTCCGCATCCCCAGCAGCAAAGATCCTGACCGTGGCATCCGCGAGTTCAATGGCCTGTTGCGGGACGTTCAGCGTTCCCACAACTTGCCAGAGGACGCGGTGAAACGGCAGTTTCTGAAGGCTCTCGGCAATTCGGCATTGTACCGTGACTTGGCTAATTCCTTGGCTCGGGCTGACCAGCGGCAAGGAGTGTCTCTCTTGACTATTCAGGCTCGTGTGCGGGAGCAATTCCGCCATGGCCTGCAAGTCTCTGACACTCCTGTTTCGGCTTTGTCATTCGGCGATGGCGCGTCTGACTTAGCTGCGGCGTTGTCCAGTCTGCAGAAGCAGCTGGAGCGCATGCAGCAAGACATTCGTGACCTGAAGCGGCAGAAACGGGAAGGAGCACCGCCTGCGGGCAAGCACCTTACCCGCTCTGCTGCTAAGCATCATCGTGCTGGTGTTAAACCGCTTGGCACCGCTCCTCTTGTCTCGTTTGACAAGAAGAGTGGTGCCTTCGTGCCCCACTGCAAGAATGCGGTGTGTGCACAAGGTGGTTTGAAGCACTGGCATGCTGAATGCCCCAACGGCGGTCTTCACTCTGCCCACTATTGTGGTGCGGTTGAAGACTACGAGGCTGACTGTATGGCTGTTCGTTTCCAGCGTTTCTATGACGCGGGGGATGAGCACGCCTTCGAGTCACTCTGCACGATGGAGGGTCGCCCGGAGGTGTGCGAGCTGTCGGCGCATTCTTTTGTGCCGACTGAGCCCACATCTCTTAGGCACTTTCGGGATGCAGCAGCTTCCGCTCAGGATGCGGCAGCTGACGAGGGCGTCGTGGCTCACTTTCCTCTGGCCACATTCCACTCGGGTGCACGAGATTCGATTCCGCCACCGCCTGCGGTTCGGGATCCCTCTGCACTCGTGGCTGGTGGTGTGCCTACGGCTCATGACCCGCCAGTGGCTATGCCTGGCTTTCTCGGCTTGCCCGGTTCTGTCCCATCGCTCCGGCTTGGCGACACTACACCGGCTACGCTGTTTGCTGGCATGACGATTGAGACTTCTGACATTGGCTCTGAAGGCTCTGACAACGACCAAGGCTCTGACGATGGCTCTGACGGCGGGCAGCCAGTGGCCTTTGACTCCTTCGGCACTCTTGACCATGACTCTGACAGGGGAGCATCGCCACCAGCAGCTTCGGTGTACCGTCCGCGGGCTCCGCCGAGCTTTCTCCGATGTGCGATGATGTCTTCGGTCCTCTGCTGCTCTCTGTTGGCCAGTGCTACGGCATCTCTGGTTGCCGTGGGCGGTGGTGACAGGGGCCTGGTTGAGCCCGGAGTCACCGTCCATCGGTCTACTGGAGATTTCTTTGCTTCGGATCCGCCGCTTGGCTCTCTGGACATCTGTGATTGGCCGCCTGACGCGGGGGTTCTTCGATCTCTGTCTTCGATGTTCACAACGCCATGGGAATCTACTTATCAGAATTCTTCAGTTGATTTGTTCTCTGCTGTGGAACCACCTTGCCCACTTGGGTCTGGTGGTGCTCAATTTACCACAGACAACTTGCATTTCACTTCGGGACTCTTCTGTGTTACCATCCCAACCGCTGCACTCAGCTCTGCTGACCAGCCTCAAAGTGGCTGAGTCTTCTTGCAGTTCATCCTGGCAGCTTGATTAGCTTTAGCCCAGTAGTGGGATGACCGGGTCAAGACCCCGGCACCCAGCTAGAAGTGATCGGTTTCCACCGAAGTGAATGTTAGGTGTTTGTTTATGTCTCGTGGCTGTATATTCTGTACCTGCTTTGCTAGGTAGTCACACCCACGGGTGGTGTGCTGGACTTCGGGTTTAGGCTTAGTTATTATGGGCTCTGACTAGCCCCTAGCCTGACCCTGCTTCCGTTTCGTGTCCGTGACATCCTAGCACTGTACTGTACAGTAGTACAGTACAGTAGTACAGTCATTGTTACTGTCTGGGTTTCCGAGAGCATAAAGCTCCGGCCAGACACTGTTTATGTGTTTATCAGTTTCATGCTTAGCAAGCTTAGCCGGACAGCGTATCTGTCTTCCTCGCAGAGTCATCGTAATACCCAAGGGGGTACTGCGATTCATCTTCATCACTACTTTCCCGCTCCTCAAACTGCTGGTCCCCAGAGCCCATATAGGGAGGCGTCACAAGAGGGGGCGCATGAACGTAATGAACTTCTGTGCGCACAGGAGGGGCCCGTGGCACAATGTCTCTTGCCCTAGCAATACTAGGCAAGGGTCTCGTGGTCGAAATCTGAGTTGAAACTGACTTTGTGGAAAGAATTGCGGGCGCATCCCCAACGCCTGTCTCACACAGCGAAACAGCAGAACCGCGCGAAATCATCGGAACCAGCACCACCAACCTGTGTGCTCTCTGAAACAATAATCTCCAAAATAATCGGCGGATCTGCGGTCAAAATCTGCGGAGAAATCTGCGGCGTACGAAAATGCGAAACAACTGTGTGCAAAGAAGAGCACAGTGAAATAAGCTGAGACCGCTTGAGAGAAAGAACTCTCTCAAAATCAGAGTCAATAGATGCCAAAAGAGCTGTAAGCTCCTCACTCGAAGAAATCTGCTGTGAATCCATCAAAGAAAATGAGATCCCGAAATGAAATAACGTAACAAAAAATCGTAGGAGTCCACCCCGTCGTAGATACTCTCGGACACTTGCGGAGAACCAAGCTATAGCGAAGAGTCTAATCTGAGCGAGCCACAAGGCGCGGACACACTCTCTCGAAAAAATATGACGATACAACATAAAATTCTAAGCTAAAATACACAACACGCAAGCGTGAAGTGGTCCCATAACCTGCTGGAAACTCAGCAGTGCACGAGGGGGAACGCTGCCGACGGTGAAACAACGAACCAAGATAAACTCAGATAATAGACATATATACTGAGTTTGTCACACAAGCTGATCACCGAAGATGACACACTGAATATGACACCTGCCTGTACGAACTAGTCAGGGTGTCATTTCCAGCACACCACCTCATCTGAGGTGGACAGCTTGTGACGACACTATGTGATAGTTATCTGTGATATGTGATCTGTGATAAGTGATCTGTGATAAGTGCGTGATCTGTGATAAGTGATATGTGATAAGTGATTTTTGTCACTCACTCACAATCACAGTATGTTGTTATTTAACAGGCTGTCACTCGCATACTATCACAACATTTATGTGTATAACGATGATGATGTCGCACACACGATCTCTGCACAACATGTGTGTGTATAGTTGGGCCTTATTTTAGCATGCGTCGATCTGTCGCTGTATGCGCCCATTTGGTGCGATTTACGAACATCGCGATTTTACACACTGTATATGTCGCGTGATACGAATTGTGAATGTCGCATGTCAATCTGCATACTGATGCATGCGTCGCACGGTACGAATTACGATCATCGCACATCATTATGTATACGGTACGTGTCGCGCGGTACGAATTGCGAAGATCGCTGTCGCTGTTGATGAGATTATGTGCATCTCTGACTCTATTGATGAGATTATGTGCACTGACGCTCATTTTTCATGTACGCGCTTAATTCTCGCACATCGTACCATAACCTGCGATTATTGACAGCATACATGTACGATATTTATGTACGAATCGTACATCGTGCGCACACCTCGTCGCAGTATATCCTTTACGGGAATGCTGTTGAATGCGATTATGTCGCGCCGATGATTTTATGCACAACTCCGCTGATCGCTGACGATGTATATCGCTGGCGACGTATTGAAGCAAAAGCTGTCGCGTATGTGCAGATATTCGACGGTATGTGCGAACTCAGTCGCGCTGTATACAAATCAATATATATATATATATATATGCGAGAAGACCCAGTCAGTCAGACAGGTCAAACAGGAAGCACTGCAACGCTCAGGGTTTCGCACTCAGAATCTCTCTCAACATACAGAAGATATAATATATAGTTCTAGTATGCTGAGTGTGATGCGAAATGAGCTAGTGTGTGCTCTGTCTCATGTGACAACCGAACTCGATCAGAGGAGATGACAATCAGGTCAGTGAGGTAGTCAGAGGTGTCGAGCCGTATCGGTGATGACAGCGGTCAGGTCAAGTCGGTGATGACAGCGGTCATGACGGGTCGGTGATGACAACTCTGATGACTGAGCTCGGACTGAATGTCAACTCCAGCACACCACCTCGAGTGAGGTGGTCAGACCAATAACCAATCAAACCAAGATACATGCCACTAATCCAGTGCCAGAACCAAAATCCAGAAAGATGATGGAAATGGTGGAACTGCAGTCACACCGTGTCAGGGCTGAAAACCCCGAAAAGCTGGTCCGTAGACCCAACGTCCTGACACGGGCAGTAATCTGTCCCTGGTGCCACCCTGCTGTCGGGGGATAGTGATATGTCATGTCTCTGGAGGTCCACACACCGTGGCTGCAAGCTATCCGGGGTGCTTCGTCAGGGGTAGGATAAGAAGTGCCGAAGCAGGTCCAAATCCGCCCGTCACCGGAAAGACTTACTGCAGAGGGAGAATGAAGAGAGAGATCATGACTGACAGCAGCGGTGGCTCTCACGGTCGGAACAGACACTGTAATGATACTGTGACTAATGCAGTGTAGCTAATACCAAAGAGTGAGCTCGGAATATCAACGTCCATATACACAAATCTATCAATGAGTGCCACATCATTTTCTATCTAATACAGTGATTCATTTCTAAGGAAAACAGTAACTAACATAAAGTAACCAGCCATAAGTAACTTTGAATATAGGCCAGTACCTGCAAAGCACAGTCAGCTACACAAACAACCCAAAACAGGAAAACAGGAAAGCAAGGTACTCACAGTCAGATCATGCTGCTGCTTTCTGAATACCAGTAAATCATTTCTGAATAACTGCAGCCTGAGCCTTACCCATGGCCATATATTGCTGGAACATCTGAATGAAGTAGGGCTGCATGTCCTTGACTGGAGGAACTGGTTTGGTGTAAGGGTCTGCCAGGTTCCGAGGTGATGGGACTCTGGCACACCGAATCCAGTTCAATCTGACAAAGTCTCGGAGGACATGAAATCTGATAATCACATGCTTCACCTTCTCGGAGAGGAGGTGATGCTCGACAATAGATCTGCATGCATCATTATCCAGCAGTAGAGGAATAGGTAATTCCAGGCGGGGCTGAGCTGAGGCTGTACTGATATATTCTCTGTTCCTGTTGTTCTGGAATTTGAGGGGTGTGATTTCATCTGTACTGAGTTCATCAGGAATTGTAGGAGAGTTTGGGCGGACTGAGGTCAGACCGTCTGCTGGCTTGTTTTGTTTGTCAAGCAGACGCCTGAGCACTGAGGTAGTCTGAAGGGAAGGCATGTCAAAGTGAATATCGGTGGCTGCTCTGTCAAGGTACTGAATAGCATGGTCAAGATCGGAATCAAGGGGCTGCTGGGAATCAATACGGTGAGTAATAGAACCAAATATCTCAGTGAGCATGAACATCAGTGATACCAACCGCTGTGCTGCTGTACTGGCTGCAACATACTCTGACCCTGTGGAGGAGACCTCAGTGATGGTCTGCCTCCCTGAATGCCACTGCAGTATCATACCAGCCAGGAATATCACGGAGCCAGAATAAGACCGGGCATCATTCTCTAAGTCCCTAGCCAGGTCAGCATCTGAATAACAGAACATGGTGATGACCTTGACCGGAGTCTCGGGGTAGTAAAATGCCAGAGAGTAATGAGCCGTGCTGTCCATGTACTGCGCAATTCTGATCAGAGCCTTCATAGACTCCTCAGAAGGGCATGATACAAACTGAGCCAGATAGATTACGGGATAGTAGCAGTCAGGTCGTGAGCCACGGGCCAGCCATAGCAGTGAGCCGAGGATGGATCTGTAACTGGGGACAAGGGATAGGTCTGGATCTGCTGGTTTCTTGATGATGAGCTTCGGGTCCATAGGTGTTCTGAAGGAATGAGCTGTGATGTTGTTGTTGGCCATTAAGTCCTTGATCTGTCTGGACTGGCAAAGGTAGATACCAGCCTGATCCTGCCTGACCCGCATCTGGAGAACCGATGTGACCTCTCCGAGATGCTTAGCCAGAAACCTGGCTCTGAAAGCTGCCCAGAAGGCATCCTCAAGCTCTGTACTGGCGACCAGAATGAAGTCATCCACATAGACAACACACATGGCCTTAACCAAGTCAGTGTAGATGAAATATATGCAGTCATCATGAGAGGACTGCCTGAATGTCACCTCGCCGAACATAAAGCTGAGCATGAATACCTTAACCAGTCTCTGCCAGGAAGCACCAGCCACCTTAAGGCCATACAGTGCATAGTGCAGTAAAGCACCACCGAACCCCTGATAGGTGTAACCAGCCGGAAATGATACCCATACTGGAACATCCAGCTTAGCATTCATAAAGGCCTGGGAGACATCGAAGTGACTCATCTTCAGACTGAAGATGCTGCCGAAGATGAAGGCCAGTCTGAAGGCATAAAGCTGTGGTGTGGTACAGGTGGTCTCCCACGGAAGGTAGCCGTATGTCTGCTTACCATTGGCACACAGTCTGGTTTTGAAGATCTGCCGTGTGCCGGATGGTGCTGAGGGGTCTGGTTTGAAGGGTCTGGAGAACACAAAGAGAGTGGTCAGGCCTTTGGTACCCGAGGGAAGGTGTCCCGGGACCATTTTATTGTCGGCGGCCAGACCAGCCACTTCGGCATCCATAGCCTCCTGCCACTGAACTGCTTCTGGGGTGGAAAGTGCCTGCTTGACACCGTGGACTGGTTTGAGCTGGGGTGCAGAAATATTGAACATGTGCACCACCAAGTCTCTGGGTCCTGATCTGATGAAGCTGTCAGCTGAGGTGTACTGCTGTGGAATGTACTCGGGGCGGACATCTCTGCTGGGATCATCGGAGAAGGGAAGGAAGGCGGCGGCATGAGTGGACGGAAAGCTGACGAGGGTAGCAGGAAGGTCCATATGCCAACCATAGGTAGACTCTGGAGTAGGCTCAAATATTACACCATAAGGTGTGCTGCTGCCTCTGTCGGTAGAGATGATGATAGCGCCATATGATGGATGTCTGCGGCTCTCTCGGGCTCTGACAGCTGTCCAGATCGGATAGTGCTCATTGACCGAGACGGTCCTCCTATAGTGTGCGACATACACCAGCAGGTGTCTGTAATGTGTACCGTCGGGTGTGGACTTGACATAGTGAACCACGTCAGTCCAGGTATTGTCCCTCGACGGAACAGAGAGAAGCACACAGCCGTAAGACTGTCGGTCGGAAGTGCAGTAGTATGAGCTGATCTCAATGATCTGGGCATAGGTACAGTCGAGTGTCTCTGAGAAGGGAGATGGCCTGATAAAGGTAGCATCAGCCTCTCTGTCAGCTGCCATAGTGTCTGGGAATGCTGACATGGATCTGCCCAGGTGCTCATAGGTAGGTATCCAGTGTGGCTTGCCCACAAGATGTACTGTGCCGTCGGAGGTGTCTAGGATTTTGTAGGCATTAGAGCCCATAGAGATACCAACCATGCGGCCTGCCCATGATCTGTTCTGAAGTTTTGATGAGATGCCTGGCTGTCTGCTGTTCCTCTGCTGACTGTCCATAACTACATAGCAGTGTGCACCAAATGCACGGAGACGACGGTACTGAAAGTGATGACCTGTCATAGTGTGGATAGGGGTAGTCACCACTTCCTTGTGTGGTGTAATGGACCACAACAAGGCACCATGCTTAGCCGCAAGCGGCCAGTAGCTGAGGTCGAGTCCAGAAGCTGTGAGGATGGATCGGATCATACGGGACAGGATGCCAGTGACATTCTCCGCATAAGGATTGTCCGTATGGACTGTGGGAGAAGAGGTCTGGTGGATAATGCCATGCTGCTGGTAAGCTGCCCGGCATTTGGCATCTGCCATCTCAGGTGCACAATCAGTCCTCAGCACCATCTCAGTGTCTGAGACTGTAGAGGTGGACAGGAATAGCTCATCAATGCCGTAGGAGAGGGATCTGGTATAGGCAATGAATCTCAGGAGACACACATAGTAGTCTGCCTTAGAGGCAACGGTGAACACAAATAGGTATCTGGTGGAGATGTCAATGAAGTGGATACGGTATCTGTGCCCATTGTAGCCACTGGGTGAGATGGGGCCTGTCATGTCTGAGGCCCATTTCCGGGCTGGCTGTTGCTGACTGGTACCGGTCTCTGCTCGGGGCTGGTTTTTGTTTGAGGCCCGTCGTAGCACAGACTGCACACCACTGAGAGCAGGTGGTAAGTGAAGCAAGAGCTGCTCTGGAACACTGTGGTCTGCCCAAGTCTACCCCTGGCATGTCATAGAGACGGAGGATACGGGTCATCGAGGCATGCCCGAGAGCATCATGCAGCTCAAGGGGAGGACTGACCCTGATCGGGGTGTGGCGGTCTCGGTAGAGGATGCAGATGGGAAAGGGTGTGCCATCGATGAAGACCCGACCAGGTCCACCGTCAGAACCAGCTGGGGTGAGAGGGTGTGTGGAGGTGTAGGTGTGTCGCTCAAGGTAGCTGAATAACCCCGTAGTACCAGTAGGCCAGATGTGTAATACCTCCATAGTACAGGTCTTATGCCAGATCCTGTGGGATGGCATATAGGGAACTATCCAGAAATATACAGTATTATGAGGGTCCAGAGGAAAGTCAGCATTGCCTTTAGTGAAAAGGCGGTCCAGAATAGATATAGTGAATGGCGGATTAGCATAAAAGTAATAACCAGTCAACTGGACGGAGAATATACTGTTCTGACTGTGATAGTGCTGAAGAGCAGGGTGATTGTTGCCCTCTCCGACTGGGAGAGAGTCGCCGAACATAGAGACATCAAAGGCTGGTTCCCCCAGCTTGGCCGTAGCCGTAGGAGAACCATGAGTAGTAGCCCAGGTACTGTACTGACTGTTGGACCACATCCAGTCGGATGGGTCCCCTGATCTGTGCCTCTTCTTATTGCCTTGGAAGGCCTGAAAGCTGACATCTGCTGACTCTGGCTCTGCCCAAAGATAGTCTGTGCCATCATCAATGATAGAGTATATCCGGCCAGAGTCAAGGTGGGTATATGTCATACTGATGAAGTCAGGTGATGAGAAACCCTCCCGGAGCATAACTCGGGTTGACAGGAGGGTTTTGGCGCCGTGTTTGAAATGGCAGCCAGGAATGCTATACTCATCAATGTCACCAGTCAGTATGTCTCTGCCGATCAGTCTCAGTGTGCCAGTGCCATCAGTCCGTGAAGCGGGTCCAGTCATGACTGTACTGAAGGATATGGTCCTGCTGGTATCAAGGTCAGTGATCCTGTGTCTGGACCCGGTGATATTGCCGGTTGCACCGGAGTCACAGACAATGCCATCAGTGTCAGAGCCGGTGATAGAGTACAGATGTATCATGGGGTCCTGGGAGAAGATGACTGAAGGGGGTGCACAGAATAGTCCAAACCAGGTACACATCTCCAGAGCTGTGTCGCCTACATACTGCATGGCGCCGTAGAGCGAGGTCTGAGCCACAGGGCTGCAGACAGCGGAGATCGGTGACAGGTGGTGACCAGCCTCAAAGTGAGCCTCGACGAGGAACTCCTCATAGACACTCTGGTAGAGACATGTCAGGACTATGCCAAGGAAGGCTGTCAGGAGCAGAGCTGATACTGCTCTGTACCTCTGGCGCCGCTTCTCAAGCGCCTGAAGGAGACAGATCTGGGCTGAGCTGTCTGGTGGGGAACCGTCGGAGCCACGAGGAGAACCATAGTGGCGGTGCTGACCAGAGTTATACTGCCAATACCAGTCGGAACCAGAGGAATATCCAGAACCATCACCAGAGGAATACCCAGAACCATCACCAGAGGAATACCCAGAACCAACACCAGAGGAACACTGCCGGGTGGCAGACCAATCAGGAGTGATACCAATGCCACCATCAGGTAAGCCACCATCTGATAAACCACCATCCCCAGACCAAACTGACTGGACTGACTGGACTGATTGACTGTACTGACTGACTGCAGTACTGCTTTTCCCACCTCCCATCTCCCCCCCCGGTTGACACAATGTCAATCCGTACCACACTCCCTGAACAGGTGCTGCGGCTGAGAGGGCCTCCGCCGAAGCACTTGCCAGGAAGCAAGTGAACAGGGCAAAGGACATGAATGCACACCGGAAGATAGAGACACCACCTCTACCGACACGCCGTGGCGGTGGAGGTGGTGCCTGTGTGTCAGACATGTGCGTGTCACCAGTCAGGTCAAGCGACTCATGGACCGGAGCGGGGACAGGAGGACACTGCTGAAGGAAAGAGGGGGAGAGACTCCCTTCTGTAGGGCGACCTCCAAGATTGATTGAGTTAAAGTTTGGGGCCGTGTCAGTGCCCCCAGTGTGCACCCGGTGCTCACTGGCTGGTGGGGACACTGACACGGCAGAGCCTGCATCAGACAGCAACAAGTCAGGAGGGCCAGGTGGCGGGGGCGTCACCAGAGGGGCTACACCCCTAGCTCCTAGTGAACTCTTTGATGGTAAAAGGTTACCGTGGCAAACGGTAGGGGACCTGTAGTCCTCCTCCCACACCCGCTCCCAGTGAACCTGCTCCAGGGATTTCCCTGGAGCAGACAGGGGGGAAGCAGGCGGGGGCACCGCACTGCTCCGTGACCCCTCCCTCAACAAAGATGCACTGTGAGTGTGGTGTGGGGAAGAGTGCTCGGTGGGTGCCGGTGCCGTGTACATGTCACTGTCCTCACTGTCACCCTGCACCACCGTCATTCCTGCAAACAGAGAACAAGTCTCTGTGAGTGCAGGGACGGTGTGCGTGTGGTGGACGGGCGAGGATAGTGACTCACACTGTGCTGCAAACAGTCTAGCAGACACCACCGACGAGTCTGCTCGGTCCTTCGGAGCATGATCCACAAGAGCTGACCCGTGCGGTGTCTGCTGTGTCTGGCCGGAGTGATACTCTCTGCAACAGGCGAGCACCACCGCAGCCGTGGACTGTGGTGAGTGCTGTGACACCTCGAGAGGTGCATCATGCTGTGCAGAGACAGGTGCAGAAGCAGGGATGTCAGGCAGCAAGTAGGGGGGAGTGGGAAAGGGGTCACAAGCCTTCTGTTCTGTGCCGGTCCGGAACATCCCGAAGTGCACTCTTCCGAGTGACAGCGAGACCTTCTCGGACTGTGCACAGAACTTTTGGAATTTGGCCTCCGCATGTTCCTGAAGACGGTCCCACTCCTGTTGTTGAGCCTCAGAGAGGCCGTCCCAGTCCCCATCGTCGTCAGACTCATCGGAGTTCCCGTGCTCCTGACTAGCGGAGTGAGAACTCTCCTCACTCTCACTGTCAGAGCACGAGTCCTCCTGGTACCTGACAACTGCTGGGGTGCCGTGCAACAGACAGAAGGACTCTAGTGCCTGTTCAGACTCCTCGTAGGCAGTCTGAAACTGGGCGGCTAGGATCGGTAGGCTATTTAATTTAGAATATTTTTTCATAAGTTTAGAATACCCCATTTTATCGTTAATTTAGAATAAGTTTTCTTTATGTCATCCGGCTATGACCGGTGCATGCATCCATGACGTTGTACCTGTACCTGTTGAGCTATCCCCATGCCATGCGAAATATTACACTGAAGAGTTGTCTTGCCGTGATGTCCATATGTCCGAATGGAACCAAAAACCGTTCGATTAAAATCGAACGGTTTTTGGTTCCATTCGGAAAGATTCACGGCCGTGAATCTAAAAGTCACGGCCGTGATTAACGACTCTTTACGCATAATGACTTTTATTATTTGCCATCTTTGCCACAATAGACACTCACGGCGTGTTCTGCTTGACAAAAAGTAAGTAACTTGAAGCCTTGAGCTTCAACTTACTGAAAGATATGTATCTTGGCAGTATGTGTGCCAAGTTTCGTGCTCTAGGACGCACGGGAAGCCCTCGGCTGTTTGGCATCTTTGGGTTTGGGTGTCACGTTCGAACCCAAACCCAAAACATCTGCCTTAGAAATAAATTGCGCGTTTCGCGCACAAGTAACTTGAAGCCTTGAGCTTCTGGTAACTTAAATATATGTACCATGGTAGTATTCGTGCCAAGTTTCGTGCGTTAGGACGCACGGGAAGCCCTCGGCTGTTTGGCATCTTTGGGTTTGGGTGTCACCTTCGAACCCAAACCCAAAGGCAAAGGCATAGGACAGTTTCGTAGATTCTGTCCCGATGCCTTTGCAACCTCGCTTGCTAACTCATATTACAATGAATATTCAACATTCAAGCGTTGGATACCCCACGCCAACGGGAAGCGCTCGGCTGATTTGTTATTTGGGTATGCGCACCCAAATGACAAAAAACGCATCTTTGAAACTCGTTAGTTTCAAAGATGCGTGGCCGATGCCTTCGTGCTTATGTGTGTTAATCCATATGAAATATTCCATGGAATAAATGTGAATATCCCGCACAAACGGGAAGCGCTCGGCCGTTTTGTAAAATTAGGGTGCACCCAAAATACAAAACGCATCTTTGAAACTCGGAAGTTTCAAAGATGCTTGCCGGTCGCGTGCAGCGGTAAAAGGCAAGTCAAAGGGTTTAGAATCTAGAAGAAGTACAGGGGCCTTTTTTTCAAGCAGGACACGCCGTGAGTGTCTATTACAACGGCGCCCACCATTATCACAAGCGAGACAAACCTTCTTAAAGCTTTTTGGAGGCTTCCTCATGATGGCACCAGCGGGAACGAGAGCGTTTGACCTGTGTGCACATTATTTGAACACGAGTCGTGAAAAGGACCACCGGTCATAGCCGGATGACATCAAGAAAACTTATTCTAAATTAACGATGAAACGGGTTATTCTAAGATTAAGAAAACTTATTCTATATTAATTATTTTTCCGCTAGGATCTCCGTCCGAGCATGCTCCGCAAGCAGCTTCGGGTCTAGGTGGAAAGCATGAGCCGACATCAGCTTCGGGCAGTCGGCAGCCCTGTGTCCCTTTGACCCACAGGTCCAGCATTTCCCTCGGAACTGCTGGGTCTGCCGATCAAAGACGACACGGGACTTGCCCTTGCCCTTGCCTTTGCCGGATTTCTGCTTCCCCTTACCGCCCGTCTTACCACCCTTACGGGGAAAGACTCCTGCACGGTAACCAGAGCCAAATCCCTTAAAAGGGTTAGTGCGACGAGGCGGAATGTACTGACGGGAAGGGGTGCGGTCAGAGACTCCCCTGCGGCCATGTGCACCACGGCTTCCGCCGTGATGCGAACCTGCATCATTGTAGAAAGCGGCTGTTAGTGGAGACTTGAGTTTCGTCCCCGCGTTCCTGTGCACTGCCCGTGTCTCACGGAAGCAGGTCAGCAAGGAAAGCGAGGAGTCAACGTCGAGCTTCTCCTCTGTGTAGGCATCATGCACCGCCTTATAAAAGACGGGACAGATCCTACGGAGAAACAATGCAATC
This sequence comes from Cymbomonas tetramitiformis, assembly GCA_001247695.2. NCBI lineage: Eukaryota > Viridiplantae > Chlorophyta > Pyramimonadophyceae > Pyramimonadales > Pyramimonadaceae > Cymbomonas > Cymbomonas tetramitiformis. The sequence goes on along the minus strand of LGRX02004476.1, from coordinate 6,957 downwards.
CGTGCCTTCTCGGAGATGGTCACGGTGCACCCAGGACCCAAGTCAGACTCAACGGTGTCCAGAGAAGTCTGGAACACGTCGATGTAGTCCGCTGGGTCCTGGCCAGCTCTCAAGTCAACTCTGTCACCAGCGAATAGGAAGTCCGCAGCGCTGAACTCCTCGTGATCGGGCACAACGTGCCTCACGAGATGAACAAGCGCGATCTTCCCATCCCCTGGGAAGAGTCTGTCAGCCTTGCGCAGGACACGCAAGGCGTCTCCTGCGCAAAGTGACTGGAGCAATTCCAACAGCAGGAGGTTCGCCTTTTTCGGAACCTCCAAACCGTGGTTTTGCAAATCGAACATCAACGCCATCTTAGGGTGAACGAGTGTGAGCCTGGAATCGAGTTGCTCGACCAGGATGTCCAAAAGCAAACGAGAATTCTTCTCGCTGCTAGTGAACTTCCAGGTCTTCGCAGACTCTCCAGGCTCGACGCACTTCCCTTTGATGACGCTGAGTAGGGCATCAAACTCCGCGGGTTTGCGCAACAACTCCCATGCGAGGTTGTTGCACACTGATAAATCTGACGTGTCCGGAGCATCCGCTGGAGTTGGTGTGCCGTTCAGAGCTCCAAATTTAAGCTGCCGTTTTCTCGCCCCTGGGGGGTGTGTCAGCAAGCGTCGCGGCAGAACTGGCGGTGTGGCGAACGGAGTAGAAGACATCTCGGAAATCTAAAAGAAAGAACTACAAGCAAGACAACACTAGCAATCCCTAGCAGGATAATAAGCAAGTAAGCAATCAAATTTCGCAACAGGAGCACCAAGAGGGTGCCAAAAAAAAAAGGGAAGGGGGAAGAAAGCCTGTGATGCAAAACAACACAGTTAGCAGCCAGTGGTGATGGCGTGGAGGAGCTCTTCGTTCAGTCCCGCGATTTTAAAGGTACTCGCGCGAGATTGTCAGGGTCCCTACGGTTGATCAGGCCGTCCCAGGATTTTCCTAACTAATTTAAACGCTGAAACGGAACGTACGATTCCTCTCACTCACCACTACTTGCCTACTTTACTTCCATGATCCCTAGATGGCGCGCCCTCTTGGCGCTTCCCTAAGCGTTTAGCCGACCATAATCGGCTCCTAGCCTTAGGCCGGTGGTGGGGCCAAACCTGCGAGAAGACCCAGTCAGTAAACAGACAGGTCAAACAGGAAGCACTGCAACGCTCAGGGTTTCGCACTCAGAATCTCTCTCAACATACAGAAGATATAATATATATAGTTCTAGTATGCTGAGTGTGATGCGAAATGAGCTAGTGTGTGCTCTGTCTCATGTGACAACCGAACTCGATCAGAGGAGATGACAATCAGGTCAGTGAGGTAGTCAGAGGTGTCGAGCCGTATCGGTGATGACAGCGGTCAGGTCAAGTCGGTGATGACAGCGGTCATGACGGGTCGGTGATGACAACTCTGATGACTGAGCTCGGATTGAATGTCAACTCCAGCAATATATGTGTGTGTGTGTGTGTGTCTATTCTGCTGCACACTTGTTCTCGTTCTTCGCCTGAGCGGAGAATACCAATGTCACGGTTCTATGCGAACAATATGTGTGACGCTGCTGTTATTGAACGGTAACAACAAAACGCAATAGTCTGGTGGGTTATGAGTGCAGCAGTCTGTGGACCAGAAGTGCTTGCTTGAGCCCAATGCTCCTCATATCTCTAATGCTCTCACGCATCTCATGCGTTACCACCATCGGGTTGTGAACCCGAGAGCACTAGGTGAACTTCCCGCATCGGCTGGTCGATATAGCCATCGATGCTCGCATGCTGTTCAGTGCATGCTTGAAGCGAAGACGCGTCTTATCAGGACACTTCGGTTCTTCAAGAACTTGTCTTGCTTCGCCATCTCGATGCCATGTACTTGGCCTCTCGATGACAGATGTCACTCACCTTAGGTGGATGACATACATTATGACTGTACATGTCATAGTCGACCGTACTGACAATACTTGACAACTGTATGTCATTATGACACATGACATGACATGACATGACATGACATGACATGACATGACATGACATGACATGACATGATATGCCATGTATGACAGGTATGACAGGTATGACACATATGTCATCGGTCATCTATCATGACTCTGACTGCAGAATTGAGAAGATTCGTAATATTCAATATTGAATAACAATGATACATAATGATACATCAATAGTCATCACACGATAGTGAAGAGGAACAGAACAGATGAACAAGTGAGAGGACGACTCCTATTCAAGAAAGAGACCTTTTCAAGTACCATATTTAATTCTTACAGTATATACTTAGACGTTTTGTTTCATTCCCCGTTGACTATATGGTTTCAGTAGGGCGTGAGGTGGGAACTTCCTTGTTCGCACGACATTTGAGGTTATAATGTGTTAAAACACGATCCATGTCTATTCAACTGACGTTCGGCCTTCCTTTGATCAACATTCAAGAATTATGCTCCGTGTTGCGTCATAGTAAGCTGCTTGCGTTGCATAATAACCCCCCACAAGTTTCCCGGAAAAGTGCCTCCTTGTTGCTCTTCCGTGCCCCCGTTCCCTCGTGTTCTGTTGTTCAGAATCTCTGTTTATGCTGGCACATGCTTCTCACTTGCTGCTACGAACGAGGCAGCTTTATGCACGTCAAAAATCTATCACATATCTTTCTTGGTGCTGGTTTGGGCTGTCAGGTTGACGGGAATTCTTGTCTTGCCCCCATCGAAGTGCACCGTGTCCCTTAGGAGCCCTTTCTTCAGGTGAGGTTGCTATCCTGACCTTCAAGCTGCAGATTTGGCTTTTGCATATATAAGATAAGGAGCTGAAAAGTGGCGTCGAAACGGTTTGATAATCGGAAGCTGCTGTGCGGCTTTTAGGCTCGCTTCTTAGCAGTGAACCTATCAACTCATGATTGACCCACGGTGATGGCCAAGGAAGGAGCTCGTGCGACGGATATTCACTTGCACGAGGATTCTGCACAGGACTCGCTAACTTATTGCGCAGTGGACCATGATGTTCACGACCAGGGGTTACGTGAGTCTGACGGGAGGGCTCGGCAGTCACGCCGCAAGGAGTCCTGCGCGTCCCTGCGTCTCTGTGTCCAGCGCTGCTCATCACTGCCCTCCAGGCTGGAGGAGTATGCGCGTTAAGGCGCCTTTGTCAGGAAACACGTATCACCTTTCGGCGTCAAGGAGTGCGCCTGTCTGCTGCCACTCTCTGCCACGTGGCTGCGAAGGGAATAGTTTCTTCTGAGAAGTCATGAACAAGTCGGAACGGTATTGCGCCGTTATCTGCACAGCGCCAAAGCACCTCACGCATATTAGGTCCTCGCCCTTGCCTGCTTCCGCAAATCGGTACCTCACACCACGCTAGCATTGTATATTCTAGGGGAACCCTGCGTTCGGCAGAGGCTTTCCCAGTATGAGTTAGCTAAATTGCGTGAGTCAGCGCAGCCGCAGGGAACGCGCAGACGCTTTTGACGTTGGGCAGTTAGACCAATGAAAAGTTTTTGTGTGCGTTGGTTGTGGATCGGACAGAGGCTCTCGTTCGCCCGGTGAACCTGCAGAGCAGCATGATGGAAGAAAACAGTCGACGCAGCGCGGGAGCCGGCAGCAAGGAGCTCGAGATAGCACGCATGGAGGAGCTATTTGCTGCTGACTTGGAGAACGTGAGAGCGCGCGAACAGCTGAGAGGTGGCAGGCCAGCTGCTCAGTCGCAGGCGCATTCTAAGCACTTGCACCCTCTGCCTTTTCGCAGCCGCGGGGCGAAGGATCATCTCGATACCATCGAAGCGCTCTTCGAGGCGGACCTGGCAAAAATGGCTTCTGAAACAGGCAGCTCGTCGTCGAGCTCCTCCCTCTCGGAAAACAACCAGTCGTCGGCCCGCGAGATGTCTCAGCCCGGTCCGACCGGCGTATCTGGCGCTGCCGCAGTTGACCAGGGGGAGAGGTTCGCTGCACCTCCCCCGGGAGGTGCTGCACCAGCGGGGCGAAGAGGTGACCGCGATGTGGTGCAGCAGCTGGCTGCTCAAGAGGGCGAAGACGAGAAAGCGGTTGGCGATGGAATCCTATTCGACGAGGACAGCGCGCTCGACGCCGACGAGGCTCTACTCGAGGAGGCCCTGGATGAGCGTTACCCAGGCGAGGAGGACGTTGGGGAGAAGCAAGTGGAGGAGGAGGAGGTAGGGGTAGAGGATGAGAAGGAGGTGAAGGTGAAGATAGGGGAAGAGAAGCAAGAACTGAAGGGGGAAGAGCAGATCCAGGAAAACGAGATGGCGGAGAAGGCTGAAGCTGCGATGGACGGGGAGGCGGAAGTCGCGAGAAAGGAGGCGGAAGCTGTGGTCAACGAGGAGCTGGCAGTGCTGAAAGACGAACAAGCAGCTGCGAAGAACGACGCGGCAGTGGTAGAGAAGGCGGCTGACGTACTTCTTGCAGAGGAGGAAGTCGCGCATGGCAGTGAAGCTGCAGTGCGGGATCAAGAGTTGAAAAAGTTAGAGGAGGGCGGAGCGAGAGAGACCACTAGCCAAGTTGGGATCAGGATCGTCACGGAAGGAGGGGATCAAGTTACCACCAAGTCGCCAATCATGGTCGCCAAAGAGACCGTACTCTTCGACGCGGAGCACCTTGCCCGGCAGGAAGGCCCCACTCCACCTGTTGGCACGCAGGAAACGCGGCAGCGCTGGGAGCATCTGAGTGCAACAGACCAACCAACCACAGACGATGTATATGCCTCACGGCAGCTTCCCGACGCGCGGCCCGTGCCTGGCCTCGAGTCCGCTTCCACGAGCCTCGATTCCAACTTGCTGCCGGCACTCGTGGTGGCGATCGTGTGCTGCGTGGTGCTTGGGCGGCTGCTCGCGGCTTTCTGGCGGCGGCTGCGGGCATTGCACCCGCGATATCCGCCCGCCAGCCCAGACCGAAAGCTCAAGTTCACCAAGTCTGACGCGGATCTCTTGGAGGATATTGTGGTGGACAAAATCGAGAGCTCGGGATCCTTAGAAAGCTTCAGGGAGGAGGAGGAGGAGGAGCTCTGCATGCACGGATCTCATAGGTGCGGCCCTCCAAAATGGCTCAAAATCGCGCTTCGAGCTTCTTAGTGAGGATGTGCTCGTGCTGCATGCTGGCCCGACCGCGGCTGTAGTGCGAAGGCATGTGTTCCAACACAGCGGTTTACTTTTCGTGCATCTGCCCTGCTGCCTGGGGACGCTTCACCCGTGTGAGTGGTTCTGAGCGCCGGCGGCACAGAAGCGGCTACTGCATACCGTTACACCTGTTATGGCTGATCGCAGAGGACGTGCCTCGAATCCCGATTCTCATAGGTCTGTCTGTGAACGGTGTCTAACAACTTCACGCTTCGGGGTGGTCATGGGCCTGTGCGTGGCCGCCGTTCGTTCCTTCATCGCGCGCGCATGATGGCTATTATTGGGGTTGATAGGTGCACGCGACTCGAGGCCACGCTGCGACAACGTGTACAACTAATGGGGCAGGAGCGTGCACGGCTTGACTTCTCTTGTCAGCTAAGTTTGTCCGCCAGCGATGTGGGGGCCATGATTGCCCTCATCGAGACAATGCTGGACGAGTGCCCCATCCATGCGTGCACCTTGTCGAGGAGCGAGCTGGTCGTGTTCGATGGTGACTTTGCCAACCAAGGATACATGTTCACTGAGAAGTCTGCGGATGGGGCCCCGGTGGGCCGCCGCATCTAACTGTCTTAACCCCCAATTTGTTGTTTGCTTGTGAAGGTGGTGGTTGGTCTCCTCCGCCGATCGAACCACTGGACAGGAGTGTTTCTCTCAAATTGAGAACGCAGCTGGATCAGCCATTTTAGGTGGTTACAGGTTTAGATGAGTTGCTTATCACGAGCCCCACTCGATGATGACATGTAGGGCGCGGTGTGTAGGATTCGGAAAGTGGCTTACCACTGGTTCTGTCCGATGCGAATAGAGGTCCCTGCAGCGCAGCCGTGCCTTCACCCCCAAAACGGACATGCGGAAGGTAGTTGAGGGTAGCGGGCGGGCGGATCTTCTCAGGCGCGGTTCTTCAAGTTTTACGAGGCCCCAGCGCGGGATGCAGCGCTGCTGAGGGAGTACCTCGCACTGTCCGAGGCTGCTCTGACGTGGCAAGCAGACAAGCATCGTGAGCTCAAGATGTTTCAGCGGCTCACGTCACCTCCCGAGTGGGCTCCCCATCTCGGTATCGTTGGCCTGGTGAGTGCTGCCCTGCAGGCTGGCTCCTGTCTTGGCAGGCACGAGCCCCTTCTTGTATTTGCACACAGATGCCCCCTCCTTGCCAGCCGTGTGTCCTACATGCTGCCACGGCCTTGCCTACGCGCTCAAAGACCGGAAGGGAGCAGAACCGCTTTCTAGTGCCCGGAGCGGTTGTAGCATGGACCACCTCAGACAGTGTCCCATCCTATACTGCCGGATTATGGGTCCTTGGATAGAGACTTCAGATGAGCTCGAGTGTCCGAGCTCAGGGTCCGAGCTTTGTGATCCACTTTACAGCGGCTTCTGCCGGCTTCTCACTCACATGCAGAAGGGCAGGGCATCGCGAGGTAGGCCTCTGTCTGCAGGCCTAGTCTGCACGGAGTAGCTGGGAAGCAGGCTGCTGAATCGCTGTGGGCGGTGGCGTTGGAGCGCGCATGCTTTTGAGTTCACCGCCATCGGTGACAATGCGAATGCCATCATCGGTGGTGACAATGCGACCGCCGTCATCGGTGGTGACAATGCGAACGTCGTCATCGGTGGTGACAATGCGAATGCCATCATCGGTGATAATGCGCCCGCCGTCACCGGTGGTGACAATGCGAACGCCGTCATCGGCGGTGACAATGCGAACGCCGTCATCGGTGGTGATAATGCGAATACCGTCATCGGTGGTGGCAAGGCGAATGCCGCCATCGGTGGTGACAATGCGGCCGCCGTCATCGATGGTGATAATTCGAACGCCATCAT
>LGRX02004475.1:0-35389 GCA_001247695.2 Cymbomonas tetramitiformis | reverse complement strand
GTTATGCCCATTCCGAGTATTTTCGGTTATTACACTCGCGCCCGCACTGCAAGTTTGACTGCAAACGAGTTCTTTTGCGGAATATTGCGCCTATGCTTGCACGCAATATATCAATTTGTTCGTCTATGAAAGACCTATTTGTGGTTTGAGTTTCGGCCAAAATGGCCAAATATATCAAAAGTTATGCCCATTCCGAGTATTTTCGGTTATTACACTCGCGCCCGCACTGCAAGTTTGACTGCAAACGAGTTCTTTTACGGAATATTGCGCCTATGCTTGCACGCAATATATCAATTTGTTCGTCTATGAAAGACCTATTTGTGGTTTGAGTTTCGGCCAAAATGGCCAAGCATATCAAAAGTTATGCCCATTCCGAGTATTTTCGGTTATTACACTCGCGCCCGCACTTCTAATTTGACTGCAAACGAGTTCTTTTACGGAATATTGCGCCTATGCTTACACACGATATATCAATTTGCTCGTCTATGAAAGACCTATTTGTGGTTTGAGTTTCAGCCAAAATGGCCAAGCATATCAAAAGTTATGCCCATTCCGAGTATTTTCGGTTATTACACTCGATCGCGCCCGCACTGCAAATTTGACTGCAAACGAGTTCTTTTACGGAATATTGCGCCTATGCTTACACGCAACATATCAATCTACTCGTCTATGAAAGACCTATTTGTGGTTTGAGTTTCAGCCAAAATGGCCAAGTATATCAAAAGTTATGCCCATTCCGAGTATTTTCGGTTATTACACTCGATCGCGCCCGCACTGCAAATTTTACTGCAAATGATTTCTTTTACGGAATATTGCGCCTATGCTTACACGCAACATATCAATCTACTCGTCTATGAAAGACCTATTTGTGGTTTGGGTTTCAGCCAAAATGGCCAAGTATATCCGCAAGTTATGCCCATTCCGAGTTTTTTCGGTTAGGGTTTACTCATAATTTCGTCAATACATAGTCATGCGATTAGTATGGCTCCAGTAATTACTGAACATATCAATCTTGTTATCGTTTGTTTACCAACTGTTAATTTATCAGATTGATACATATGAAGCATGTCACTTTTTTATTTTGACAAGTGAAACACTTCTTAGTTGCGGGTTTCAACATACGCATATTCACTTATACAGATGCAAGATGGTCAAACAGTTTGGAGGGGTTGTTTTCTACATTTGTTGCGAGTTGAACAATGAAAATATTACAAATTCGTTCATTTTGAAAGGGCCAGACCCACAAATGCGCGTGGGGTTGGTAAGGGTGGAAATTTGCCCTCATCCCACTTGTCTACTTGGGGATTATATACATCTATTGTGCTTAATCCTTCACCCTCAGCATCATTTCCCCCAATCACAAAAATTCTGCCACCTACCACGATTGCAGATAGACCTGTTCTTGCCCTACGCAAAGATGCCACCTGTGTCCAGGTATCGCTGCCGATGTCATACTTCTCAACAGAACTAATCACTACATTGGGGGTGTCCTCTTCATCTATTGTTGGACTTTAGGTTCAGGGTTATTATTATGGGCTCTGATAGCCCCTAGCCTGACCTGTCTCTGATCGGAACCGTGACTCCGCTAGTAGCTAGGATGACAGTACAGTAGTACTGTACTGTCAGTCATTATTTCGTATTATCCGGGTTTCCGAGATGCATGATAAAAGCACTCGGCCGGACTGTTTATGGAGCTTAGCCAGTTCGTTTTCACCGAGCGGAACACTTGTTCTCGCACCCGTAGACAAAGCTTGTAGCTTTAGGTTTTCTAATCAGCTGCGGCTACATAGCCCAGCTTGCATGACACATATGACACATATGTGAATGGAAACCCGGCCGGTGCACTGCGTGTGGAATTACAAAAAATAATAATACGACAAATCCAGAAGTGCCAAAAATCAAGGACTCCCGTCAGACAGGAATCAGGGTCCCACGACCCGACTGCTGACCCCAGCCTTCTGCATGCGGGCACATGCCCCTCGTGCCAAAGGACTGAGGCCCGCAAATACTATCGGAAATGACACACGGTGTGTCACATCCAGCAAAGCACATTGTTCTCGCCATCGTGACGCTACATTCTCACAATTCAAACACGGTCCGTGCCTCTGCCACGGCCTCTGCCGGCTGAGCGCGGTTGCGAGCATTGGTTTTGGTGGTGACCCCACTCGTTACAATTCCGGCATTGGAGCTGGCTGCCACGTCCTGCCCGACCAGGCGGTGGTGGCGGAGGCGCCCCAGGAGCAGCAGGACGAGTCGCAACGAAGGCACCTCTGCCTAGGCCCTTAGTTCGCCCCTTGGCAGCCGCGGTTTGCGCAGCGTGAAGCTTCTCAGCCTTCACCTCTTTCTCAGCTTTTCGCATTAACTTCTCATCTTCCTCATCCTCAGCGTAGGACTTACGTTCTAACTTCTCGCAGATCTTCCGGCCAACCTCTGGCCCCTTGTTTGAAACCAACGCTAAGATCTTCGCGCGAGCTTTGGCGCGCGCAATTCCTTTCTCCGCAATTTCTGACAGAAATTCCAACGCAAGAGTGACGGATTCAGGAAGCTCCACACCTTCTAATTCCTTCTTGGCATCAACAAGCGCCAACGGTGACGCAGAGTGCGCCACGAAGTGGTGCTGAGTCTCGAGAAATTGCTTGCGGAGCCCCTTGTCTTTTCCATCATCGTTGCGTGTCAACTCGAGGCGATCGGACCCTGGAAGCTGTGAGAGGTCAACTGCGGCTTCCCACGGACGCTTACGGTCACCAGAAGCCACCTGAGAAAGCCCCTTGAGCTCAGCAAGGCGTGTTGTCGCCCTCTCCATCTGTCTCATCAACTTCTTTGTTGCGTTTTGTGTCCTATTGTTGCCGTCCCCACCTCCCCTCCCCCATGCACCCCCTCTCCCCCGCCCACCACGGCCACCTTCCTCAACGTCTCCAAAACCCCCTTAATTCTTCGACTTCCCTCCCCATCGCTCAGATTCAGCCACCCGCCTCCACTCACCCGGCCATGGCTGCTTCTCCATCTTCTAGAGTTTTTTATTGCCTAGCACTTAGTTTTTTCTCTAGATGTCACTCTGCTGAAAAGCGGGCTGAGCCCCTTTGTGTGCGCGCTATAGCAGAGGGAGTAGCCCCTGGTGTTTTCACTAGCCTGCTTTGCAGGGATACCGCACTCTCAGGACTTTGTCCCCTTTGCTAGCGTAAATGTTTTATTATTATTATTTCTGTTGCGGTTGCGTTAGGTCCTCGCCATCCTCAAACGCAGCAAAGGCGTCCGCCTACGCCGGCTGCGCGTGCAAATCATCACGTACGCCTCTGGCACAAAATCGGATCGGTGTACCACTCCATAATCAATATACGATATACTAATGAAAATATATATACACTGAAAAACTTACGGTGTTAAAGTCCACCGCACACTCACAGTAACACGGCAAGCAGCCCTCTCAGTACCAAAGCTGGCCGCCTCTTAGGCCTCCGACTGATCAGAAAACCTCAGTTTTCAGATCCGCTCCGTATGACAGTCATACTGCCTGTCATACTACACTGATCAGAAAACCATCAGTTATCATGTAGTAGGATAAAAGTGATTTGAGCAGGCTGCCGGTAACACTGGGGCGGGTTCCCGAGCTATTATCCTGCGTTTTATCCCAAAATCGCGTCATCGGTCATCCTGTTCGACATCGCATCGGCTCATCGCCTGCATTTTACTCCGGAACCGGACTACCGGAGTCTCTGTTCGACCGAAGCGATCGAGGTCCGATTATTGATTTATTCGAGGTTTGTTGCCCGTTTTCCTATGCCAAAAGCTCAAAACCTCACCTGATTTTCCTCTTTGTTGCGGTTTGCGGCAGCAGTCGCAGTTTGCATATTCATTCTCTCAAGAAGCTATAGCATATAGAGGCTGGGGATAGGCGCATTTAAAAGGTGAGAACGCCCTTTCGAAGTCTCGCACGCAATATCCGAGATGTGCTATGATGTATGTAGTTTTTGACGTTCCTAGGTTTACAGAGTTTCGTTTTGAAACGCTGAAATTGAAAACGTGAACTCCGCAGGTCTGTAGATGGTAGTTGGATGATATATCAGACGGCTGAGAATGGGGCGCGTTTGAAAGGTGAGAGGCCTTGTCGAAGCCCCGCACTATTGTTGTCAATTGGACGGTTTGTTAGTGCGTTTCTTTCCGCAACTTAGATTCGCGAACACCCAACTTACCCATAACAATACAGTCATGAGGTAACAGATCTTTCTCTGAGAGCTCCGAAGAATGGACCGGATTTCTTGTGCAGCGTCGGAGTAAATCTTGGATAGGGTGCTTCTCTTTGTCATCTGTATAGAATATTGAATCCGTTTGAGAACCTTGCACAAGCCCAATGGTAGAATAGCCCATTCTTTGAATAGTTGACCATGTCTCTATGTATACATACGCTCACTTGTTAGATGCAAACCGACAATCCCTTCGACTTTAAAGCAATATAGGTGTCAAGTTGTGATGTGGGCACCATACAATTTTGATCCTATTTTCGTGTGGTTTGGCAGACTTTAGAAGTTGATCGCATCGGAGTTCGCGCGTTGTGAAGCACTTTTACAAGGTGAGTGCGTTTTATCATCATTGCATTGGCCAGCAAATCTTGAGACATAGTGCACCTATGATGTTTGTGCCAGTGGTTGCCACACGCCTCCCTTTGTAGCTATTTAAACCCGATTTTCATGCAATATAGCTTGTAGGGAAAAGGGTGGACTCCCTTTGTAGCTAATTAAACCCGAGTTTCATGCAATATACCTTAAGATAAGGAGAAGGGTGGAGTTGGAAGACTTGTGCTTTTAGGTTTTCAAGTTAATTGTAAAGCAACTGAGGTTTTAAAACAATTTGACCATGAATCTAACTAACGCTTGCGTCATTTAGTGGGCAAGGGGAATAGCTCTGTTATGCAAATGACCTTTGTTTCCGATGGGATCCTTACGCGATGGGGTTTTTAAATCGTTGTGACATAAAATCTTGCTCTGAGGCTTGCTTGCTAGGCTTTTCAATCTTGGTATTCAAGGTTACTAGGAGTTTATTTGGCATCCATGTGCCCCCTCTCTTTAGGGTGCCGTCCCCGAGAGCTCCCGAAGGCCCCCGGGGCCTTCCTTATACCAAACTGACCCTCTACAGACCCTCTATACAGTGGGCCCGTCCCCCATATGCTCCCATGCATGAACCTTGGGTGCTGCTCCCTCGGAACCCTATCAATGAAGGGGGTGCAAATTTGCCACCCCTCCCCCTCCCCTCAATGCACCCCCTCTCTTTAGGGTGCCGTCCCCGAGAGCTCCCGAAGGCCCCCGGAGCCTTCCTTATACCAAACTGACCCTCTACAGACCCTCTATACAGTGGTCCCGTGCCGTATATGCTCTCATGCACGTCACTTGGGTGCTGCCCCCTCTACATCCTCTCCTTAAAGTTATTGATGGGTCTAAGGGGACTCGACCCTAACACTTACTTGCCTCATAATACACAAAGAAAAAGGGTTGCTAACAAGCAAGAGTGTAAAGATATGGTGCAAGTTACAAGTACCTTTTATATGCACCAAAGATGGGGCAATTTGGTGCACTACTTCACTTTCTACAACGAATCTTGTACCGCCGATTGAAGCACCGCCCTGCCACACTACCTCACACCCATCGCAACATTCCGAAAGTTCATGACGGTTCATGACCGTATGCAATCGAAAATAGTAAGGTCCTATATATTACCTTTTATATGCACCAAACATGAGGCATTTCGGCGCATTCCTCCGCCTTGTGCGCCTATTCTTGTGTGGGCAAGCAATGCGCGCCACTGCCACAATACCCTATACCCATCGCAATATTACGGAAGTTCATGATGTGTGATGGCTCATGGACGTGTGCAATAGAAAATATGAAATTTCTATATGTTACCTTTTATTTGCTCCAAAGATTAGGCTTTTCGGAGCATTCCTCCGCCTTATACGCCTAATCTAGTGTGAGGAAGTAGAACACCGCTCTGCCACAATACCACACACCCCGCGCAATGTTGCGAAAGTTATTGCCGGTTCATGACCGTATGCAAAAAGAAATATGAAAGTGCTTACTGTAAGCTTCAAGGTGCGCCAAAGATGAGGCGTTTCAGCGCATTTCTCCGCCTTGTGCGCCTAATCTTATATGGGCAAGTAATGCGTCAAACAGCGCCAAACCCTGCTCAGCCAAGGACAAATATGCAACTTCATGGAGGTTTAAGGTGTCGTGAGTGGTAAACCGCTATGAAATTTCAGAGGTGTACCTTTTATTTGCCGGAGATTTGGCTCGATTCCGCAAAGTATCGAACTAGAAATGCTTTCGTGAACTTTGGGTTGCGAACGCCTAAATGAAACAAAAACATATTCAACCCAACAGTTTGCAAGAACAAGAAGGCGCAAGGAGATGATCCTGAAATAAGGAGTAATATATGTATACCTTAGGACTCAGTTTGACTCCTCTTTCCCCTTGCTTCGCGGATTAGGCCGTGTGTAAGCAACGCATGAAATGTAGAAGAACGCGTGCTCGAAAGCGCTCTTGGGGAAAGCGTTAGGCACAATCCTAAGAGATGTCACAGTGCTTTACGAGTTTATATGCCTGATATGAGCACAAAGTAAACATTTTTCATATTGTCGCTCTCTGCAGTATAATCCTGAAGATAATATTCAGCCGTAAAAAATGCTTCAGCACAGTGAAAATGCTTTCGGCTCAATGGGAAAAGGTAGCGAATTTCCCCCCCAAAACACGAATGACACCTGCTATCCGTTGAACCGCGCTATCGGAGCCAGGCCTATAGCCATAGCTACGATGGACACCGGCGACGCGGCGAGCGGCGACCGGGTGGGATAAAAAGCTTAACTTTTATCCTGATGTTTCTATTGGTGGGATAAAAAGCTTAACTTTTATCCCACCCGGATACAATCGGTAACCACAGTTATTTCATATTTGATATTTATTCTTTTTCTAAATCTAATTTCATTGCTGAACCAGTCGTGAGTCGAGTGACACCGACGACCGAGTACGGACTCGGAGTGGAGCGTGTACTGTCACAGGCTGTAGCTGTATCGGTGTATGGAGTGTGCAGTGTCATTGTCATGTCACGACACGCGACATCGACATTACATCGACAGCGACAGCGACAGCGACAGTCGAGTGTCATGTCATGTCATGTCATGTCACACAGTTTGAGATCTCGTTTCGGTTTGCAGGCGAGCGCGAGGGGACTTCGCAGCAGAAGGATGTATCAAGAATCAACTCGAACTGTTTGTAGGCGAATCGCTCCCCTTCAAGTCCGTTTTCCGCAGCAGTCTAGCCCTGATTTCGGAACTAGTTCTTTCACAGTTCTTTCACGGAGACACCATACCGTGTTCCCCTGTAGCGAAGTGCAATCACAATGGGAAACAAATTGTGCTGCGGAGGCGAAAGACCAGAAACAGATGAGTTCGGTGTGTTTGTCCTCGCTCCCTTCCCTTTGCGAAAGAGCTATCACCCTTGCAAACCGCTTATGCTCGAATCCTCACTGCTTTGCGTCTTGCTGTTGATGTGTATGCTGAATACTGGGAGGTTGGTTCGTGAAATTACAGATGATGTTGTGACCAGCCCTCCGTCGAAGAACACCAACGACCCGAAACGAAAGCGCGCATCCATTACGAGTGTATGTCACCATAACCTAAGCTGCATTTAGACCCCTTTTGTGTTTTGCACAGGTTATCCTTGGACATCCGTTGAGAAAAATGTGTCAGTTTAGGCATACAGTGGCAGCAACTCGTAATTTTCGATCTTGACTTCGCAACAGGCAAGTGTTAGTCGATGTCCACGATTATGTATCACCTTCGGAAGTATACAGACGTATTGAAAGCTGCCACTGAAATCGTTTAGCCAGATGCGTCCTGAGAAGTAGCAGATCTTTCTAGTTGGCACAGGAACACCTGTAGCACCGCCTGAGATACGGACGATCGCTCTCTTTAGCCACTTTTCCAGTTGTCAGAGCGATTTATTGCCTAACGTTCGCAATCAGTAGTGACAGCTTCTCCATCGTGTTGAACCTCGCAGCTTTGAGGTGGCTCTTAGTGTTTTACCACAGCCTCCCTTCTACACTTTCATCGCACACTTGTAACCACAAGTGCCTCGCTTTTGTCCAAGCGCGAGCCCGTTTCGTGTTTGTTCTCAAGCCGTCAAGTTCCAGTCTCGTTGATTTCTCTTCGTTGCCGAATTCCTCTTCAGGTACCTGGGGCTCAGACGGATGCCAGTGACGAGCAAGAGACCGGGCATAAAGGAAGCGTGTCAAGTCCACCGGGGGGCAATAACTCCGCCCTCAACTATTCGTACGAGTGTGCCGTGATGCCAGGATTTGACCCCGAGGATGAAGAAGAGAGCAAGGAGTGTCAAGACAGTGGCCTCATTCTGGAGGTATGAACTGTTTGGAACGTCATACTATGCAGTGCCGCTTGGGCGCATTTGTTTCTTTCATGGAATATCGTATTTCTCCCTGAACCTTATGCTATTTGCTCTGTGGCAGACACTTGCATCAATGGAGAACATGGCCCTGGCTGCGGTTTTCGATGGACACGGCCAAAACGGGCGCAAAGCGTCACAATGGGTCAGAACTCACTTGCCAAAGTTTGTGCATAAGCAAATCACAGCTGGTGCAACATATGAAGCTGCTCTCGCCTATGGATGCTGCGAGGCTGAAAAAGGCCTGATGAAGCAAAGCTTCAACGTCAAACTCAGGTGTACTATGCTTGTGACCATGAAAGGCACCCTTTCTCAAGAGGGGTAAAAATGCCTTTCCGTTTGTTACCTTCGTTCGTCAAGCCCCTTACTTGGCGCCCTTCGAGAATACGTGTGCCGAGCCTCGGAGAGTGCTTGTGAATACAAACATCCATCTTGTGCTGAGCCTCCTTGTTTTATCACTACTTGTCCGTCCTTCAGCTCCCATTTGCTTCCGCTTTGCTTTTTACCTCTGTAAAGATTACTCCGACTCAATGCTGCTGCTGTAAGTGCTAGGCAGAGCAGGTTAGCTTTAATACAAGTCTCGTTCTTGTGAACGACAGAAGCCTTCAGTACCTCAGAAGTGGAGTTGTTGACTCTCCGCTCACGGGTTATGTTACGCAGCGGAACCACGGCAACGATATGTTTGCTCGAAGCTAATAAGCTGCACTGCAGCTGGGTTGGGGATTCTCGCGCGGTGCGAGTTCAATATATCGCCATTCACTTATTTCGCATTGGTTACAGCCGCAAAAAATGTGCATGTGCCGAAATCAACTGTGATGCCACCTGCTTGGTTTTTCCGCACAGTTGTTGATCATAGTGAGTGCCTGTTCTTATTTTTTGTCAAGGAAGATGAAGAGAGAAATGTGCGCAGGTGATGGCACAAAGAACAAGTGAGGGTAAGCTTGAAGTTGTAGACCTGTCTATCGACCACAAGCCTGAAGATCCCGAGGTGCCTTCCGATGCTGGCGTACTTGTGTGGATTCTTTCCTAAATGGTGATGCCGAAGCTTCGACCTGAACTCTGCCGTGTCTGCAACAGGAACGTAAAAGGATAGAGCGAAAGGGGGGCATCGTGAAAATCGTCCCTGGTGACGACACTGAAACGGTAGGTATCTTTTTTGTAGGTATTGACATTAATTCATGCTGAATTGAGCAAATAGAAACTAGCCCTACAGGCTGACCTAGTGAAAAAGCTTTTAGGACGGGCAAAGTTGCTGCTGCCCTACCAGGTCAGCGGTACTGATGAGCACCTTGTCTGATGTTGAGTGCAGTATCGCGTATTCGACAAGATTGCGGTGGAGATGGGCCAGTGGCGACCTGGCCTTGCGATGGCCAGATCAGTCGGTAAGAAAAGAACCTACGTTTTTCTCTCTCGGTCACAGCTCCGGTTCACAGCTCTCTTAACATATGTTTGTTACGCACCAGTCTCACTGCTTGTCAACCGTCTTGTGCAGGTGATACCTCAGCGACTGACATCGGCTGCATCCCAGTTCCAACTTATGCTGTCTTTGATCTTACTCCGGTATCCGAAGACGTGTTGCTTTTACCCCAACGTTTGCAATATCGCGGTTTCAGGACCTATAATTGCCCTGGGAACCAGAAAAGATCTTTGAGCTAAGGCTTGTTTTCCCGCTGTCCTAACTTCGTTCTTTGTTCGGCGGGAACAGAAAGATGAGTTCGTTATTATTGCGAGCGACGGACTCTGGGAGGTATGGATCGCCGTTATACATCTGCCCATTCGATTCATCTGTCGATGAAAATCGAGGACGTTACGCTAAGTACAGATCTTGCTGTGCTTAACCGAAACCTTCGCCCGCGACATCATTACTCGGGTTGGGCTCTTGCAGGTGTTCACAAGCCAGCAGTCCATTGAATGGGCCGAAGACTACATGAAGTCTCACAGGGTATGCACCCCTGCACGTGCCCTCAAGCTGTTATTGAAAACCGCTATAATTTGATCTTGCGATGTACTTATATCTAGCGCAGATGCCCAGCTATTATTGTCCGTGAGGCAGTCTATATGCACAGACAACACACAGCCAGCTTCTGGGTCGGCCTTCGGTTGGCATTCCTTGCAGGTCCAGAATATTTTCTAGACGAAACTGCCTCCTTGTCTAAGGTTTCCTTTTCGTGGAGCAGGAAGCTGACGACGAACTACCAGGACACGGGAAGAATCCGAAGTACCTCACTTGTTCTGAAGCTATGGCTCAAGAAGCGCAGAAGAGGTGAGCCACACGAGGAGCAAGGTGTTTTGATTTTGCAACCCGCATGTGTGCTGGTTGTTTATGTTTGTGGCGGACGATCGTCCATAGAGGCACTCTCTTTGGAGAGACAGCGGTCCTGGTGTAGTTTAGCTGCACCCTGCACAGGTATAGGCTATGTGCTTTCAGAAAGCTTTCCTCGGCTCCTTCACTGTGGCTTGGGAGATGTTCAGGTGGGTCGTGGTTTACAACAAAGAGATCATGGTGGACGATTGCACAGTTCTGTTTTGTTGGCTGGACAAGAATACTTCTGCGGAGGAAGGAGCCGAAGGGCCGACAACCCCAAAAAAGAAAAATGTCAGAAGAGCGACAGTTATGATTGATCAAAGTGATATGGATCATGCAGCACGCGTTGCTCGTGTCAACAAGAAAATCGCTGATGAAGCGAAATGATTTGCAGTTTATGGGAACAAGGATAGTAGGTTGAAATTGTATGACGGGTATGCTTTGGTCCTCACCTTTTGCATACAAGTTTAAGGCGCTTTTCACGTAATGTAGCCTCCTGTATCCTCTGGCGGGCGATTTTTGAACGTGACCGTGAGTAGCACATGCCAAGTGCTTTCGGTGGTGCAGCAAGACTGTCTAAAAGATGGAAGCATCAGATGCAGTCAGGTTGTGCAGGTACTTGTTTTTCTGCCTTTTTGTTAACACAAATGCATTGCAGTATGAGTTATCAATGCCACTTATGAACCAGATGTCAGAAGGTAGTTCACTCATGCAGACGACTTTTAGTTAATGAGTTTGCCAGTTTTCCAATACACCATTCTTCATGTTTATGACTAGTGTTGCAGTGGGTAAACCATAACGAGGTAACCAATACTATTGTATTCACCGGAGGGCCCTCGTGCCGAGTAATTGTTTAATTTCTCTTGTTCATGATATCAAGTGATGTATTCAGCATGCAAGTGTCAAGTTGGTTCCCTACCCAAGATTGTAGCAAAGGGGACATTGAAAAAGGCGTACCCAATACTTTGGGGATGTGCTTTACCTGTGAGTATGCAAATAACTGTAGTAAGGTACATATTGGTATTTGTCCCACAACAAGTTTTCGGTATTTTTTATTTTCGGTATTAGAGAGATCATGTAGACCTTAACGACGAGTTATGTCATATTCCCGATATGATACCGCCCGTCAAACGCGTTCATAAAATCACAAAATTCGATTCCGCAAACTGGTTGACGACGACGAGCTACCCTCCGCGATGCCTGTTCATATTTAAGAAATGACCACTTCCACGACTCGGATATGCTAAGGTGTCGCGATTCTGGTAAGTGTGTTGCTGGTGTGCAGTGTTGCTGGCTATGGCCGCCGTGGCTTGGCATTTACCTCAAAATTTGGGGGCGATTTTGGCAATTTCAGAATATGGTCAAAATTGGGGTGATTTTTTCAAAACATATCAAAATTTGATTAAAATGTATAAAAATATGTAATGAAAATTTGGGGGTTTGATAAAAAATCTGGGTGAATATGGCTCGATAAATCTGGGGGAATATGGCTCGAACGATCTATAGGTAGCGATCGCGATGGCGGCTGGCATTATCATACACGTATAGAAACCGCAGTATTCTAAGCAAGTAGCTTCAAAGTATGTATTCAAATTCGTCCTTCCTTCTCCGCTCAGTTGTTCTGTAGAGAGACATCATCATTCGGAATGCCTGTCCTCTTAGGATCGGTAAAGTGTGAAATTTGTCGCCATCAGGTTTTTTTTTTGTCGCCAGGCGTTATTTTGTCGCCATTGAGGAAATTGGTCGCCGCGACAACGAATCCTCTAATCGGACACAATTTGTCGCCATGTAACCGCAAAAATCCTCTAATAGAGACTTTTTGTCGCCATGACGAAAAGGGAAATTGTGTCGCCATCGGACATGGCGACAAAATATCATAAATGTTAAAAGTACAGGTTCCCGTCCAATAGCCAACTGTTATGTAAAATATTTATGTAAGGGATATTACACACACAGCTATGTAAATAGTATACTTCGTATGAATAATATATGAGTCACGGATAGTATGGTATGTTTACTAAAATCGACCGAATACGGACGATGAATACGAATCGATGAATACATGAGGAATACGAATGATGAACTACATATTTGCATACCATTCAAAAATGGCAAAACACAAGTACCCAAGAACAGTTGGTTAGAAAATAACCTACTAAAAGGTAAAGAGACTAAAATACGCAGTCATCACACAAGTGGCAAGCATGCGGGTGCGCCTCCGGATCCTACAAAACCGCACAAACACACGCGCGGAGCGAGTTAGCTAGAGCGTTGGGAATTGAACCCAAGCCGACAGACAAGCTGTTCGGACTTCGCCCTCATCCTAAATATTACTTACCGTATAACACACAGTGAATGCTTTAAGGCAGTATCATTAAATAATAATACTTACAAATTATAAGAGTGAAGCATCTAAGGTGCGTGTGTAGACTCGCGGACGCAGTCCGGCAACCGGCAGTGTCGACTTGCAAAATTGAAACGCGAAGTCAAAACGTTGGGGATCGAACCCAAGCCGACAGACAAGCTGTGCGGACGTCGCCCTCAATAAGAATCCAAAGCCGAGCGCTGAATGAATAAGTCGGTTACCTACTGTAAAATTGGCACGCGGGTCAGCGAGAGCGTTGGGGATCGAACCCAAGCCGACAAAAGCCATTTGTGCCTGCATCACCCGCCTGGTAAACGTTTGTTTTTTGTAAATATATATGTGCTCCCCCGTTCGGGTCAACCCGTTCTCTGCGTGTAAGCTAACGCAAGGTGTTGCTTGTACTGGCGCAGGGCAACCCTGACACGTACGGCACGATCGGCGTGCTGCCTACAGAGAGCCTGGAAAAAATCGCCTTGGAGGCTTTTCATACGAAAAAAAGCCTGCGAGCGACATTACGCAGATACAGAGGAAACCATGACTGGGGCGGGCGATCGACACCTGCGGAGAATGATGACGTGAGAACTATTGCGCTATGGATATGGAAGGCGGGAGGGCGGGTGGATAAGAGAGGGCGGGTAAGAAGGGAGCCTGACCCCGCTACGGCAGGCAGCTGCATTGACGAGGAAGCGCTTGAAAGCGATGAGGACGGCGAGAGTGAACCAGCATCCCCACCCCCCCATATCGGCAGTATCGCACGACGACCAGGGCGTCCACGACGATGGCGATGACAACCTACCTAAGGACCTACGGTTTGGTTTAGGCAAGTTGGCGTTAGATGAGGACGAGAGCGACGATGAACTAGACGAAGATCGTAAGCTGTTGCTCGAGGCGTTCGAGAATCGCGCGGAGGAAGCAAACCTCATAAAAACTTTCTTGACGGAGGTAACGGAATCCCTTCCAACATTATGTGTGCCTGCACTCGTGCCTTGTCTCATGTATGCAGTTGCGTGGTGTGCATATAACGCTTGCGACACTGGTGATGTCACGGTAACAAGTGGAGATAGCGCATGATTGTCACAGCGTGGAGGGTTGTGCACGAATCAGACCCTGGAAACGTACACCTGGACGGCGGAGGATGCGCTGCATGACGACGACATCTGGAAGGACGCGGACGACTCAGACCTGTTGCAAGACATGATTGAGGTGGAAGATGGCGGCATGGAGTGGATGCCAGACGTCGACCCATGCGCGGACCCTGAGCTAACCGAGCCACTCATGGTTGGAGACACCGGGGATCATGATGCCATAAAGCTTGGGGAGGCGGTGTGCCGTATTTTATGGAATTGCGCATATCACAGGCATTGTCGCAGACATCATTTGACCGGTTCCTCCATGTGATCGTCATGCTGTTGGGCGGACCAAACCGTTGTCGACTGCCCACAAGCCGCCACCGAATGTGAACGTATCTTCGTGTGCAAAGCCATATGGCGCATGCCGTGCATGTGTGCCCAAAATGGTGTCGGACTTTCCCTAGGGAATCGGGCAGCCTGAACTGGAACGAGGAGGAGGAGTGCGCGGAGCGGTGCTGGAGAGAGACTCCGCAGGGGCGGTTGTTCGTCGCTGCAACAAGCAACGGTTTGAGGTGACCCAAACAGCATCTGGGAAGAAGCTGCGTCCCCGGGAGTGGTTCTACTACTGATAAAGCCTATTGAACACTGGGTGGGAAGGGTGTCATGACCTGGTCGTGGCATCGTGACCCGAAATCGCGACCTGACATCGTCAAGGCGTGACGCAAGCGTTGTCGCTTTCGTTTCGCCGGCGATTTCTGGCGAAATCGTACCTGCTCGCTCCCTAGATTCCATTCTTCCCGCGAAATGTTCACTTCACTGCACTTAAATGCTTCCAAAAAACAGCCGCCCTGCATTCATTTTGTTTGTTCTACATGGCTGTGCCACTGCGCCCCCCCAATCCTGAAGCTGAAGCTGCTCGTCCTCACAACCCTTTTACTATCAGACAAACCAGAAATTACGCGGTTCCGCGCATTCGTCACTGGCGCTTAGAGTTTTACTCTTTAGACGTAGACGACGGTTCAATTCATCTTCCACTCGCGTTCAGAGTGCAGCTTCGGCGCTGGCTCCCACCAAATAGAGATTGCGGATTCTTTTGGGTCTTCTACAACGCGCACGGTGTGCCTAAGTGGACTATTCCAGCTTGGTACGACGCCAGCGTGGGGCGTTTTGTTTCCCAATAGATCAGTGACCAGTGCCTGGCCTCTACCGGTCCGTTGTCTTCTGCTTTCCTACTCCTAAGGCATGTCTTTCTTTTCACGCGTAACCCATTGCGGGCATTCACGCGCCATGTTCGGCTTTGCGTCGCATTTGGTTGCCTCGCATGCGAGCACCGCGGAGGCTCGCACAGAGCCAGCAGTTTCCCAACCTCTTTGCCCCAACATGCATTCTGACCATGCCAAGTCCTTGCCGATACCGTGTTCACCTTATCCTCCACGGGCGGTCATGAATACCGCATCCCTTGGGGTCGCCTTACTCGCCACGATCTTCACTGGTCCTGGGAGACCATGGCGAGAGCATCACCTCCTAAACTCCTCCCAACAACCTACCTTCCTGTTCTTCGCGTACAAGATTTCATTCGGGGCGAAGGTTGCTACGGATCCCCTTCCAGTGATCCTAATCCGGAGCAGTTCTCCATCATGCGCGTTAGGAAGGACGCCACTAGGAAAACCAAACCACCCAAGACAGATCGCACTTTAGCCAAGGCTCGCCCCACGCATGGGAAAAATGGTTATCGAGGAATAGATAAGTGCATAATGGGGAATAGAAATGATGTTCTGTTTTTGGGGAATACATCTGTGACACAAGCACATGCGTGTAATATCACCGTTTGTATTATTCCCCCCCCACCCATCTGTTCACTTGGTTATTGCAAACATGAGGAAGCCTCCGAAAAAGTACACTAGGGTGTGCCTTTCTTGCGATAAAGGCGGGCGTCGTTGTACTAGACATGCCACGCGTGTTCACCGCAAAAAGGAACACCCATTCTTCCACCTAACTGCCTTAAACGGCACAGGGCTTGATACGTATGTCGAGAATTGTGGCTTTCGGTTCAAGCATAGTGCGTCCGTACAGGTATGGGAAAGTCAAGATAGGGACCGTACACCTATCTGGGACTTTCAAAACGAGTATGTGTATATTGAACACACGGAGGGTATGCCTTGGGGCAAGCTTGTTCCAACTCGAGGGAACTTCAACTACCTTCCTTGCCAAAGACACTTGCTTACGGGCACCTTTCCTCCTTTTCATTACAATAACGTGGTCGCTACTTGGCAAATGCAAGACATAATGCAACCGTTCCTCAACGTGCTTATGTCTAAACGTGCTTTCAACGCTAAGTCCCTATCCAGGGCCTTGTACTGGTTTTGCTTGCTTGCATACCGTGAGCATCGTAGTGCGCACTATTGTTGGGCGGGCTCGCAAATTGCTATCAGGCAAAAAGGTAATACACTATGCAAGATTTGCAACTCTTGCGTAACTATGATCTTGGCGCATGACAAATTTGCCGCTCTACGGTGTGAATGGTGTTGTATTAATAAGGACACAGGTGAGAGTTCTACTAAGTTTTGTCGGGTTGACTCCCGGGGCTTGAGCCCGGAATTCTTTCAAGACAACTTCTCCCCACGTATACAAGTTCCTTAGATATAGGTTGGCGGCCAACATATAGGATCTTCCTTCTTCTGTGTTCGATCGTACATTTTGTAAAACGTTACACAATAGCGCACTCCAGTAAAACCAGTGGAACTGATCCTATGCTTGCACCTTGCGTCCGATTTGAACACTTTATGCGTTTCAGAAAAGCACTTCACTTCGTCGCTGTACGGCGACTCAACCTCGTAGACGGCATTTTCAAACCTACCTAGGAATATGTTGTATTGGTGCGATACGTCGTGCTTGTCTGTGTGCCTACCTACCTCGCACATGTCGCTCATCATGCACGATACGTACAGGCACCAATCCCCGTGGACGCCGTGGTAACCCGCATCTATACACTTCAATAGTTCCCCAGCTAGCATAAAGATCTCCTTCTTCCAATATGGGTTGCTCTTCGAAACTAGAGGGTCGTCTAGATATACGCCTCTGTTGTTGAAAAAGGATGCTTCAAGCTGAAAGCAGACGTCCCGTCCTTCTTCTTGGAGAATCCCCACTGTTGCGCCGTTCTCCCCATGTTGAACCACCAACCAAGATTCCAACCCACCTTCGGAGCCGCGCCTTCTCGTTCATCGCGGTCGTCCTTTTTGTCGCGTCTCTCGATGCGCTTGCACGTTTCAGCATGCAACACGGATTCTAGCTCTCCGCACAACGCTTTGAACCTAGGCGAGTCGCTAATTGGAAGTCGCTTGCGCCTGTTTCCGCGATTCCCACAATATTATCCCTCTAGTACTCAAGAAAGAGGCCACGGTAAAAGCTTCACCATCATAAATAAAAGGTGCGTTGCCCTTGCTTTCCATTCCCTTGTAAAGATGTGTGTGGAACTCTTGGGTTTTTTTTGCTATCAATTCGTTCGCTTCTTCTGAGTTGAAAAAAACGTACCACGCTTCCACGTCTCCTAAACTGCGGTCATACCCGGGGTATTTCGCAGGGGGTAACAAGATCTTCAAAGCTAACTTGTTAAAACATTCAGCTCTATTATCTCCCACCACTGGTCGCTCGAAAGAGTGCAACAATTTCAAGCAAACCACGGACGCCTTTGAATTAAGGCACGCTGCTAATAACGGTTCGCACAAACCTCTGGCATAAGGTAAAGACGACACAATTACGTCAATCTTCGGTTTGAAAATTTCCCAGTCTATTATTGCTAAATCAAGTTTTCTTATCCCTTTTGCAGGCTTGTGATCGCTAAGGAAAATAGTCTTGGGCTTGAACGCCACAAGATTGTCGTAAACATATCGCGGTGCTTGTCCGCAGCAGAAATCAAATAGCCTTAGGCCTTTGAAACTTTCTTTGAAAAAAGCTAGTAGTGGTGTGTATTGCCCTTTAAGAGTGGGATAAAAACTTGTAGACTTGCAACACTTGCGTGGTAAAACAATTGTAAATGGATAACTTAAAAGGCGCGCACACCTCGTGAATAGCGCACTGCGCTTTATTTTTGTTGGCATTTTGTGTTCCACTGTTGGCTCTGCCACTTGCAACTCCTCATGCTCAAGCTCTACCTCTAGCTCTGGTTCGGGCATCTCCACATGCGTTGCCTCCTCCTCCGCTACTTCATCCAACTCTTGAGCCTCTGACACAATCTCAGATATCGCGCATCTTGTTATCTTGTCTACCCACTTGTCGAATGCGAGAACTCGACTATGCTTGGCACAACATGTGCCAACACCACATGTCGTGCCAAGCGCGGCGCTCTCCACAGGGCGAACCATCAATAGTGCTTTGAACACCATTGATATTCCCCCCTGCTTAATCGAATACGTATCGTTGAAAATATACCCACAATACGCTTCGAAAATCGTTGACAAGTCTACGCGTCCGTAGTCGTAGCCTGTTTTCCCATCCTTATACTTAACAGCTTCTGGCCAAAACTCTGGCTTGTTATCGCCTAACTTCGCATATAGTCCTAATAATAGACGCGCGAGTACTTTGCGAAAATCCTGTAGGCTAGGCTCTTTCGCATCGCATATATAGTTACACTTTTCTTTACGCATATTTCCGTTTAGATTTCATGTAGGAACGAACCTTACTTTTCGCTAAGTATTTTGATACTTAGAGAAAATACCGTACCCATCTCTGCAATATTTTTTGGCAAGTCTTTTCTTTCAGATTCAGCCGTGAATTTTCAGATTCTGGCCGTGAATTTCAGATTCACGGCCGTGAATTCACGGCCGTGCTGCGCTGCGTTCGGGAGGGCCTAAACCGTGCGGTGCATGGGGTTCGGGAGGGGCTAAACCGTACGTTAATGTGAGTTTTGAAGTCGGCATGGTGATAACACGCGCTATTGTCGACGACCTATCTGGTATTTTCTCTAAGTATTGTCAGACGTGTTCCCAAAGTGACCAAAAACCATTCGATTGGCAATCCAACGGGTTTTGGTCACTTTGGGAAACACGTCTGATAATACTTAGAGAAAATAGAGAAAATCAAGGTTCGTTCTCTTAATAATAAACCCTACAAGGAAATATCGATAAATCTAGTCTTCACCCGCAAATAAAAGAATGAATCGAATAATAAATAGGGACGAGGATTATCAATCTTCCAGAGGCTACCTACCCGCCCCATACAATTGCATAGCCCTTTGGCAGAAGCACATCGTGGTGCGCGGGGAAGACGAGAACCCTACCAAGGATCCCCACTATGGACTCACTCGCCCCAACAAGCGGTGCGAGTTGCATAAGGTCCTCATATGCATGGTGGAGTATGGGGAGGCTGGCGTGCGGCCATTAGAGTTTCCTTTCGATTGGTTCCCAATGCTCGACCACTACGCTGTCGACAACCGCACGCAGGGTGCGTGGGTATGGTGCGAGGTCTTGGGTAGGGCTAAGTTTGCGTTGTAAAACGCTAGGGAGTGGTCAAGCGTGTGAAGCTTGGGTTGCCACAGAACGCCAAAGGAAATGCGTATCGCCCGAAGGACGAGAAAGTCCACGAGCTCAGAGGCGAAGGCGTCCTCGTGGGACTTCAAGGCCATGTAGCCCATTCTGAAACGCTTATCCAACCAGCAAGTACCGCCGAACTCAACGGGAAAGCCGTTCCAGTTGGTCTTGTAGGTGTCGTCCCGAGAGCGGTGGTCGCTAGTGGACAAAACTTGAAGTAGTTCCCAAGTGGTGTAGATCACGGTCCAGCGTTTTCGTTTTTGTTGAAGTTGGTAGTCCTCAACAAGTTGCTTGTAGTTGCGTAAAAGCGCCCGAAGGTTTAGCTTGTCCTTGTAGAATTGCGACTATTTGGTACTCCACCCGTGACATACCAAAAGATTGGACGCGAGCTCCAGGAAGTGGGAACAACCGTCTGACGCCAAGAGTTTCTCAAACGTTCTTGCTGTAGGCGCCGTTCACAAACGGCTGGGTCCTCACTCCACTTGTCTTGCTGCCAAGCTACCATGATTTCCAAGCAAGAAGTTGCTTGGAAAATCGTGGGAGGTAAGTTGTTGCGTGAGTTATCCTTGTACGCAGGAACAATGGCGTAGCTTCCGTCTTGAAGAAGAACTTGGCCGTCAAACATGCACAACACCCCAGGGGTGAGGGGTGTCGAGGTCCGTGATGGGGATTTTACCGAAGACATGTGGAAGATGTCTAGAAGATATATGGAACGTCTTCCAGGCACCTTATGGGTTTCATTTCTTACTTACCTCTTGCAGTAGGTGACGTAGTCGTCGAATTTTGCCTTCAACTTGCGGTATTGGGGCACGTTGCCATGCATCCACAGCTCCAGCGCTTTCGTTTCAGCGCGGGAGAGTACATGGCGCTTGCCTTGTGTTCCCAAAACCACGGTGTTCGGCGCCCTCAACGGTGCGGTGGCCAAGAACGGGAGCACGGGTGGCCGGGTGGGATTGGTGGTTGCCTCCCGCCGGCGACGAAGTACCAAGATTAACCCTCGCACCACATGTACCATCCGGTACCGCCCGAAGCCTTGCATAACACTCTGAACCGGATATGCATTGTTCTTCACCCACCTTCGAATCTTCCCGTTGAATGATTCGGACACGTACATCCATGTCCCCCGTATTGGACCATACATGAGGAGTTGGTCGGGGAAGTGGGAAAGCAAATGCGTGTTGATGACCAGCCAGTCAGGTGAGCCATCGCGCTCGAGTGACTTGAAGAATTCACCCACCAGATTTTGAAGCTTAGGAACATCCTGCAAAATCACCAAATAAAAGGTAATTAAGGAAGACGTGTGGAATGTACTCGGAACGTATTCAGGATGTCTTCCAAATGTCGTCCGTACCTTACAGTCTACAAGCTCCGAAGTGAGCTCTCTCGTTATGACCGTCAACTGCCCGATCAAGTCTTCAAGCATGTTTTTCGAGGAGCCCTCGTCTCTATCCCAAGACGCTAGCACGCTCATGATGCCCGCTTGTAGCATTTTCAACGCCTCGTGACACTTGAGCGTCTTCGGTCCGGTGTTCGTGCCGTTCGGACGCAACATCTTCTTATGGCCTTGCCCCCATGACCTTCCCAACGAGAGCTCCGTCATGAACTTCAAGGCGGTCTCTAGCGACCTCAAAGATTTCGACCCTTTTGCCCGCATCGGGATTTGAAACGGACCA
Organism: Cymbomonas tetramitiformis; assembly: GCA_001247695.2. Taxonomy (NCBI): domain Eukaryota; kingdom Viridiplantae; phylum Chlorophyta; class Pyramimonadophyceae; order Pyramimonadales; family Pyramimonadaceae; genus Cymbomonas; species Cymbomonas tetramitiformis. Next base: position 14,007 of record LGRX02004475.1, on the reverse strand, counting down.
ATTGCCATTGAATATCGTTCCACACCTGTCATTTTCCCGGGCGCGAAAGTTAGTGGTAACAGGAAGACATCTGGAAGACACGTAGAGGATACTTGGGGCACCTTCCGGGCACCTTCCTAGCTAGTGGTCGGGTTTTGACTGCATCACCTTTGTCGTCCCTTGTCGTCTTCCACCACGTGGGATGCATATCGTTCGCGCGAGCGTGCTCTCTTACACCCGGCGTAAAGTCGAACCCCATGAGTGCCTCATGGACATATAGCCCAAGGTTTCGGAGTTGATGCATGCCGTCAAGGATGACATTCTTGGAAAGATCGAAATACGGCAAACGAGATAGTGCCGATGGGAACTTCACACCGGTTTCGCCGATTTCTCCTCCAACACTTCCTGAAGATTGGCCGCATTCTTACACGTGCTAAGCAAGACGTGTCGCTGGCCCGCGCGTCGAATGAACTCGTCGGTCTTTGGTACGGCGGGCCCTGCGTACAATAACAGGAAGACGCTCAGATGACACCCGGAAGATGTTGTGAATACATTCGGCATGTCTTTGGGGAAAGCGGACCTGGCGGATCTTGCTCGCAAAACTTGTACAACATCTTATTTAGATGCGGGCATTTCCCCTTCCCCCGGATCAAACATTTTGCACACGCACAGAAGCTGCCCACGCCCATAATGTTCATAGCATCGACGAGCCCTACATAGTCAAACACGGCGGCAAGAAGCATCGCCCGGCATTGGAACACGTCGTCCGTGAAGGAGTCCCAACATGGAAACCCAACTTCCCAAAGTTCCAAAAGCTCGTCTACCAACTTCTCGTAGAGGATGGTGGTGTTCTTCGGCTTCCCCGCCATCATTCCCCACAACTCAAGGTTCACAAACTTCTTGCGGATTTCCGGTGGCAAGTTCAACACTTGAAAGTAGATAGGGAAACCCCCGACTTGTCCTTCCAAACGGTGGCCCCGTCGGCGCAAAGCATGAGGATGACGTTGCGAGGGTCCTTGAAGAAGTCGGGATATGCAGCTTGCTTCGCCTTCCACTCAGATCCATCTGCAAGATACATAAATACAACTTAAATTCATTCAAGTAGTAGGAATCAGGAAGTCATACGGAAGATGTACGGAAGACATTCTGAACATCTTCTGTACGTCTTCGGGGCAATGCAGGATATGCTCTATCAATGTGTTACTCACCGGGAATGTCTTCCAGAATGCCTTCCTCAGACTTTTCCCGCGTGGCGTGCGAACGCATGAGCCCAGCAACGCCGGGATGGCTGTAAATTGCTTGAAGTAAATCCTTTAAATGCCAATGATAGAATTGGCACTTCGCCTTCCCTCGCTTTGCACTCGGGGTGGCTTCGGCATTCCGGGTGTCGTCCGCACCCTCGGCATTCCCCGCACCGCACCGATCCTTAGATACCTCCCTCCCAACGGCATGCCCCGCACCTTGGACAGAAGTCAAAGTCCGCGAATTGTTTTTCGAACATCACGCACCCATGCGGGCAAAGGTCCACCACTAGGAGTGGGATATCCATGACCTTAAACCGAGCAATGCTTTGTTTGAAGGAGTCGGGCAAATTAGAAAATACGTCCGGGTGATTAGTTTTCAAAATGTGCAGCAGTTGCCCAAAGGATTCTTGAGTCATATTGCCATCCAGATTCCACTCCAATAAGTCGAGTAGGGTATCCTCGGAGCTCGTCGCTGCGGTCTGTCATCGAAGGATAAAACGGAAGGCGTCAGGAAGACGCGCGGAAGACCTCCCTCGTAACTTCCGGGCGTGTTCCGGGTACAAAAGACATCACAGTATATATAATTTTCAATTCTGAGCAAAATATTCAAACAGCGAACGTTACCTCCGTATCAGCCAAGTTCTCCAACGACTTTAATTTTCCTTCGATTTCTTCCGTCACCTTTCAAGAGATACGTGCCAATTGCGAAGATCAACTGCATTACCTATCCGGAATAAACGATTTTGATATGTACCTTCATTCTCATGAAGACATGCGGATGATACCCGGAAGACCTTCTGCACGTCTTCCAGGTACCTTCCGTGAGGGTTACCTGAGAATGATAGTCTTTCTACCCGGATTTGCACACCTGATCCGACTCCTCGCCATCGGGATGTTGCTCATCGTCGTCCACAGCCTCTTCCGGAAGCGTCGGAAGGCATACAATCTGTTTGAACATAGTCCTATGTCGAGACCGTGTCCTCATGGTGACCAAGCGCATGGATGAGTAACATGCGCCACAATCACACACCACCATCCCGGGCCCGCGGTTGGACAGTGTGATACCAACGGCGGCCCCGTCTCCCCCTTGCGTCTCACCCACCAACTCGACGGGCTTGGGAGGCATATTGCGGTGTGCTACGGGGCCTTTCATCCGCCTGATGCGCAAGCATGTCACACGCATCCGCCGGGAACAAGCTTGACCGGAATGAGCCCGGAAGATGCGCAGAAGACGTTCGGGACGTCTTCGGAACGACTTCCGATGGAGCGTGCAGGCATACATCTTTCATGGAGATACGGGCATGCCGTGCCAACCGGTTCGCACCTTCGTGTTGGCATCTCCGGGGGGAGGGGGTCACGGTTGGACGTGATACCAACGGCGGCCCCGTCGTCCCCTTGCGTCTCACCCGCCAACTCGACGGGCGTGGGAGGCATATTGCGGTGTGCTACGGGGCCTTTCATCCGCCTGCGCAAGCATGTCACACGCATCCGCCGGGAATAAGCTTGACCGGAATGAGCCCGGAAGATGCGCAGAAGACGTTCGGGACGTCTTCGGAACGACTTCCGATGGAGCGTGCAGGCATACATCTTTCATGGAGATACGGGCATGCCGTGCCAACCGGTTCGCACCTTCGTGTTGGCATCTCCGGGGGGAGGGGGTCACGGCTGGACGTGATACCAACGGCGGCCCCGTCGTCCCCTTGTGTCTCACCCGCCAACTCGACGGGCGTGGGAGGCATATTGCGGTGTGCTACGGGGCCTTTCATCCGCCTGCGCAAGCATGTCACACGCATCCGCCGGGAATAAGCTTGACCGGAATGAATCCGGAAGATGCGCAGAAGACGTTCGGGACGTCTTCGGAACGACTTCCGATGGAGCGTGCGGGCATACATCTTTCATGGAGATACGGGCATGCCGTGCCAACCGGTTCGCACCTTCGTGTTGGCATCTCCGGGGGAGGGTCCTCGGGCTCATGGACTTCGGTATAGGTCATGTCCACAACTTCATCCATTGGGGCCGGAGGTGAAGGTGTAAGCCTTTGCGGATTCATCCGCCTATCCCCATCACTCACAAGCTCCGGAGGACGATGATATGGTTCGCCCGATGCGATTGCATCCCGTATCTTCAACACCCATTCCTTGGAGGTTGACGCCAATGGGAGGCTCAAGCAGCCACTTATGTTGTCGAAAGTGCACCGTGCCCGGATCATCGGCCAAGTCCAATGGATCGGAGAAAATGTCCTCCCACGTATGCTCCTTAAAGCCCAGTTCATGCAAGTCTGAAATTTCTTGCACATAGCCAAAAAACTCTTGAACCGAGAAAAAGCACATTAGTGGGCTCGGCTAAGCCGAAAGGTGGCCGGTTGCTTTGACGCGGCACGCAAATACGAACCGCGTCCTCGTGATCTTCAGCCCTGCGAAAACATTGTGATGGTGAATTCATAGAAGACACATGGAATGGGCATATCAGCTGCTCAGGTACCTTCACCCAGTGGACGTGGGGTCCCTCACGGATGATATCTTTGAGAATTGGGCTAGGCACGGCGAGGAGCTGCTGCCCCTGAAGCTGGTCCCGTTGGATTCCAACACCAAATTCTACCCGGTGGAAGATGGCCTTGGTGGACCCGGCAGAGTGTTCGCCAACAACGCAGCTGCCCAGGAGTACCTACGCTTGGGGGAGAGCAGGAGGATGCTCAAGTGTGTGAACACTGAGGAGGAGGGGTACACTGCGATTAGAGCAGGTGCAGCGCGCAGGCCACCGCCACCCCACAGCACAACGGTCACCAAGCGCGTGACGACACAGCCATCTGCGCCTGCTGCGGGGGCAGGACCATCTCGAGCGACCGCTGGGCCGTCTCGGACCAGGTCCCTCAGTCGTGAAAGGTTGGCACGTTCGAATTCGCCGCCGCGCGCAGTGTACTCGCCGACGCCATCACCTGTGTCCAGCGACAATCGGCTGGTGGGCAATGTTCGTGAGTCATCATCTCCACCCGCTCGCGCCACAGCAGCTGGACCCTCGAGTGCGGCCGCTGGCCCTTCTCGTGCCAGGTCGCCGCCCGCATCACCTGCTTTGACCAACGAGGGTTCGTGGGCAAACTCGATCAAGGTCCCGCGTGGTGCCCGACCGAGCACGTTCCCCGGGAGACGCGCCTTCCACACCTGCAAGTCCACCATCTCCGGCTCGGACGCAGCAGCTGTCCCCGTCTCCAACAAGGGCACCTCCATCCCCATTGGGGTCGGATTGGAGTGCCGTACGGAACGCCACGAACGTGTCCGCCAGCTCATCGCACGAGTTTCTGACTGTGGAGGAGGTGGAGGCCTTGAAGAGCCACAGCAACCTCACTGTGTTCATGGTGAAGTTTGGCGCGGACCGCTGCCGAGACCGCCCTGTCATGTATGAGCTGGGTGTGTGCTATAGCGAACGAGGTCTCCGGCTGCGGGAACATCCAGGGATCTCCAGCAGTGTCGCAAAAAGGCACGACAAGACGATTTCCTGCGCGCAGCGGGGCTGGCGCCTCCCTCTGGGGGGACAGACAGCGTCTTCCAGCTTGTTGGAGGCGGTGGTGTCGGCCTATGCCGATTTGGTGAATTATGGGTCGGTACGTGAAGATCAGCACGCAAGGAATATCGTGGGGTCGCTGTGCGCTTACGTGGCACAACAGTCCGCGCATGTGTTGTGCTGCAGGGAGCACCCGTACGTCAAACCGGTTTACTACATCTTCGATGACCACACGCGGTGTTTGCGATGGCAGACTCATCTTACGGATGAGTACCTCATGCGGGGGGGCCGCAAGTTCACGCAGATGCTGTGGGGGTCCAAGCAGGTGACAGCTCCATGGGTGCGGGCAGCGCTGGAATCCCTTGAGGCGCGCCTTTTTCCAGCGGCTGCGCCGCCCGCGCTTCAAGCTCGCGTGGCAGTGAGGTCTGAGCACATGGACGAGGTGTGGACGAGAAATATGGACGAGGTCCGCGACCGCCCTGCACGTCAGCAGCGCCAGCCGTCTGACGGTGTGGCTGTACGAGAACCGAGGGCGAGCTCTGGTGCGCGCGTATCTGCTCCTTCTGCTGGCCGCCGTGAGGCTACCCCTCGTGTCGTTCCCGCGCCGCAAGCATCCCGGCAGCCGGCCAACCTCACCTCACGGTGCCCGCCTTCCCCGCGTTCGCCGCCTTCTCCGCATTCGATATGCAGTGCTGTGACGGAGACATTTGAGGACCACACGCAACGACGACGCGAAACGCAACGACGACGAGCGCGTTTTCATCAGGGCTTCCCGGGCGCAGCGGGAGGGCGGCCCTGCTGAGCGACCGACGCTGTGGCCGTGGGCTGCCGGCACAGGCAGTCCGCATAAGGCCGGGTGTTCTGTGGGCGTGTATCTCGCTTGCAGGCAGTGCAGTGGTTTGGTGGTGGCTGGGACGAGGTCCCGTGCCCATGGTCGCCATTTGGGCAATGTTGGAAGCAGTGGCATGGCACCTGTCGTGGTGCCCTTTTCAGGTCTGGTGGTGGCGCTGCGTAGCCTCGCTCTGGGACTCGCTGCAGATATGGTGGTCGATTGCTCGACGTTATCCCCGTCGTGCGCACTATGACGTTTGGGTCCTATGGGCCCTCGCCTATGTTTGGTACGTCGGGCTCCTTATCATGCGCACTACGGGTGTCTATGCCGGAGTACGCCGCGTTCATGCGAAAGATTGGACAGTGGTGCCCCTCAGGGGGGTGGTCATTTCCCTGGCGTGCTGGTCGCGTTGCGCTGAGGCCACCCTCCTCGTGATCCTCGCCTGGCTCTGGGTCTGCGCTGGTATTCATGCCAAGGACATGGCGCACCACATTTCTCATGCCGTGGACATCCCTCTGGGCGTGCATGACGGCCGAGGTGGTCAGGGGTGGACTGTTCCATCCTTGCGCTGGTCCCAAGTTTTCTTTCTGGGCCGTGTACACCTGCCCGCTTTGCCGGCCAGGTTGGATGAGCCTCGCTTTGCGGCGCGCTGGGCGCAGCTTCGGCGCAATCTTCAGCTGCATCGCGTCGCGCAAGCCGCCTACCTGGCGCTTGTCCTTGCGCTGGTGGTCTTTACTGCTGCTGGTGGGAGTTCTCGCTTAACGCACGGGGGGTGGAGAGTAATGGCGTGCTTCTTCGCTTCGGACCCGCCGGTAGCCGCAGTGCGGTTCAACAGAATTTTGCGATTTTTCCTGCTTTTGTGCGGAATCTTGTGGGTCGCTGGCAAGCTGGCGGAGAGTGTGCCTGCGCATGGTGCCATGCCACCCACACAGAGTGCCTGGGGTGCGTCGCCCTGCACTTCTTGGGAGGCTCAGCAGTCGTCGAGGCAATCGGAGCCAGGCTGGGAGGCCAACGTCGCGGAGCAGGATGAGGTCTTGCCGTACACCGTGCTGGACGAGCTTCAGCCTCTGGGTGACACGACTGTGACCAAGGACGAGGCAGCGTGGCTCGACACGGAGCTCAATGCCACGTTTGGGGGACATCCTGACTTCAAGAAGGAGCACTGGGAGGGAAAATAATGCGAGCTGTTCTTCGCAAATGCAAGAGCACTTTCGCCAAGCAACAGCCCTCACGACCTGACAGGCTACAAGGGCAAGGCAGAGCATAACACGTTCTCCATCCCGTTCATAGACGAGTCCAAGGCTGCTTACCAGAGACCCATGAAGTACAGCCCTGGCGAGCAGGAGATCATTGGCATCCACTGCAAGGAATTGCTGGAGTATGGCTTCATAGAGCCCGCAGCCAAGCATTGCAGACATGCGAGCAACGTCGTCGTGGCTGGCAAGAAGGATCATGAGACTGGCCTGTGGACCCAGACGCGCTTCTGCGTGGATCTCAGCGGGGCGTCAACCGACACTCTCTCAAGGACAACACTCTGCCACATCGGCCAGAGGAGCTTTATCAGAAGGTTGCGAAGGCCAAGTTCAAGACTACGCTGGATGCCACCAAAGCCTTCCACCAGATTCCTATGGCCACGGAAGAGGACAGGAGCAAGACGGCGTTCTGGTGGAAGAACCAGTTGTACCAATACACCTCGATGCCCTTTGGGGCTGCTGGAGCAACATCTGCGTTTGTAAGGATCATGGACTACGAGCTACGTCACCTGCAGCATTGCACGGTGGCATACGTCGATGACGTAGTGGTCTACACGGACTCCACGCCTGAGCAGCATCTGAAGGACGTCGAGGACGTGTTGCGCACGTTGGGAGACGCTGGCATAAGACTGCACGCAGGCAAGAGTACCTTTGGTGCAGCCACGGTGGACTTTCTGGGCTACCGCATTGGGCACAACTCCATTGGCGCGCAGGAAGCAAAGTGCAAGGCCATCCAGGAGCTTCCGAGGCCCCAGGACAAGACTGGGCTCCGTTCCATCTTGGGCATGATGAACTACTATAAGGGCTTGGTGGGTGAGCCAGGGGGGCCGAATTATTCTGAGATGGCCCGCCCTCTCAACGACCTGCTCAAGAAAGAGATTGCCGATATCAAGGGAGCTTGGGGGAAGGAGCAAGACCAAGCGCTTCAGGACCTGAAGGACTCGCTCTGCTCTGGGAGATGTCTGAGGCCTATCGATTATGACAGGCCCCTCATATTGTACACTGATTGGAGTACCTATGGCATGGCGCAGTGCTGGGCCAGAAGGATGACGATGGGAAGGAATACATCTGCATGGCAATCAGTCGTTCCTTGAGCAAGACAGAGAGGCAGTACGCTAGCTTCAAAGGTGAGATGCTTGCAGTGGTGTGGGCAGTGCGCACGCTGAGGCAGTACTTGCATGGCGTCCACTTCACGCTGGTGACTGACCACTCGCCACTCACCACCTTGATGGAGAAAGCTGACCTTCAGGGACAGCACCTACGGTGGGCAATCAGCCTGCAGGAGTTCGACTTCACGGTGCAATACCGCCCGGGAGCTAAGAACAGCAACGCCGACGTGCCATCTTGCTACCCACTACCGTCCACGACAGACGAGACTGGAGCAAGGCATGAGAGGGAGAAGGTGACTGCGCTTCACGCAGGCGTGGGGGAAGTTTACACGAAGGACTTCTGCGACCACCTGTGCTTTATGCTGGCTGGAGACGCTTCCCCAGGGGAAGAGGCGACGCCAGAGGTGCAGGTTGCCAACTACTGCAAGATGGCCGCCATGGAGCAGCTGGGCACGGGACCAGTGCACGGCTCGGGGTTTATTCCGGATTAACTTTGGGGCGAAAACTAGATTAAAAATGATAGTTCCTACTTTCGAATTAAATGACACGTTACATGTCGTCCGCGTATGTCATATAGAGTACCATGCGTCCGCGTATGTCATAGATAGAGCGCTCCGTCCGGCACATGGTACACATGGTAAAGCTGCGAACGGAAGGTCAAAGGCAAGGGGAAAAAGGTTTAAGATTTAGCGGCAGTAGGAATAGTTTTCAGAAGCATATGAAAAGTATTCTAGTGCTTCTGAAAACTATTCCTACTTCTTCTATATCCTAAACCCTTTGCCTTGCCTTTTACTGCTGCACGCGACCGTCAAGCATCTTTGAAACTTCCGAGTTTCAAAGATGCGTTTTGTATTTGGGTGCACCTTAAAATTACAAAACAGCCGAGCGCTTCCCGTTTGTGCGGGACATTCACATTTATTCCATGGCATATTTCATATGAAATATACACATAAGCACGAAGGCATCGGCCACGCATCTTTGAAACTAACGAGTTTCAAAGATGCGCTTTTTGTCATTTGGGTGCGCATACCCAAATAACAAATCAGCCGAGCGCTTCCCGTTGGCGTGGGGTATCCAACGCTTGAATGTTGAATATTCATTATAATATGAGTTAGCATGCGAGGTTGCGAAGGCATCGGGACAGAATCTACGAAACTGTCCTATGCCTTTGCCTTTGGGTTTGGGTTCGAACGTGACACCCAAACCCAAAGATGCCAAACAGCCGAGGGCTTCCCGTGCGTCCTAGAGCACGAAACTTGGCACAAATACTGCCAAGATACATATCTTTAAGTTACCTGAAGCTCAAGGCTTCAAGTTACTTGTGCGCGAAACGCGCAATTTGTTTCTAAGGCAGATGTTTTGGGTTTGGGTTCGAACCCAAACCCAAAGATGCCAAACAGCCGAGGGCTTCCCGTGCGTCCTAGAGCACGAAGCTTGGCACAAATACTGCCAAGATACATATCTTTAAGTTACTTGAAGCTCAAGGCTTCAAGTTACTTGTGCGCGAAACGCGCAATTTGTTTCTATGGCAGATGTTTTGGGTTTGGGTTTGGGTTCGAACCCAAACGCAAAGATGCCAAACAGCCGAGGGCTTCCCGTGCGTCCTAGAGCACGAAGCTTGGCACAAATACTGCCAAGGGATATATCTTTAAGTTACCTGAAGCTCAAGGCTTCAAGTTACTTGTGCGCCCAACGCGCAATTTATTTCTAAGGCAGATGTTTTGGGTTCGGGTTTGGGTTCGGGTTTGGGTTCGAACCCAAACCCAAACCCGAAGATGCCAAGCAGCCGAGGGTTTCCCCTGCGTGTGCATGTGAGATAATTCATATGAAATATTCCATGGAATACATGTGAATATCCCGCACAAACGGGAAGCGCTCGGCTGTTTTGTAATTTTAGGGTGCACCCAAAATACAAAACGCATCTTTGAAACTCGGAAGTTTCAAAGATGCTTGCCGGTCGCGTGCAGCAGTAAAAGGCAAGGCAAAGGTTTTAGGATATAGAAGAAGTAGGAATAGTTTTCAGAAGCACTAGAATACTTTCCATATGCTTCTGAAAACTATTCATACTGCCGCTAAATCTTAAACCCTTTGCCTTTCCCTTTGCCTTTGACCTTCCGTTCGCAGCTTTACCATGTGCACCTCGGAGCGGTGGCACCTCGGATCCGGCGAAATGACGATGACGACCTGTCTCAGGTCTGATGACATCTCGATCGCGCGGAATCAGTTCCCACTTCGTGCCCAATAACGTTTACCCATGCGACTGCGACATGACACACCCAAAATTAATCTAGAATAAGGCACTGTCATTCTTAATCTAGTTTTCGCCCCAAAATTAATCTAGAAATAACCTTTTGCCCCAGTGCACCGCTTATTCGATTTGCACCATCAAGAGGAATTGGAGTGCAATCACGGGGACATGTTCGACACAGACCTACCCGAGCTGGTGGTCGACTCTGGAAGGCTAGCGAGAGCGGCTTGGAAGGCGCCGAGCTTGGTGAGACCCACACGAGGCACGCATGGCGAAGGAAGTCCCGCTGTGTACAGCAATGAGTACTTTGAAGGCGAACGCATCCTGAAGCCTGAGAAGGTGGACACCAGGGTGCTGGGCAGGCAGTTCTTCTCGCAAGCTCGAGAGGAAGGTGTGGTGTGCTATGAGCCATGCGGAGGCCTCTGTGCTGGCCTAGAGATGTTGCTCCGCAATGGAATGAAAGTGGATCGGTACTTGTATCAAGACATATCACCGAGCAGTCAGACAGTGGCCAGAGCCAGGTGCACGGCGTTACTGAGACGGTATCCTGACCTTATCTCGCCCAGTGCGATAGAGTTTGGGGCCCTACCCCAAGATCTGCATGACACGACGAGCGCCGATTTCATACGAGCAGGAGCTCTTCAAGGACGCCAGTGGGTCATGGTGTGCGGGTTTCCATGCCAGGATCTCTCCCCTGCTGGAACGCTTACAGGCCTGGATGGCAGGCACAACAAATTATTTTATGAAGTAGTTCGGCTTCTGTCCACGCTGCAGCAGCTACAGCAGCAGAGGCCCCCAGGCTATATCCTGGAGAACGTTTCCCCGTTGTCGCACAGACCCGGGACCAAGATCAGGGACGAAGTGTTCCCGTACATTGCCAGCGTCATTGGCCGACCAGTGTCCTTTGATGCAGCACAAGCAGGCGCCTACGCACATCGATTGCGGGTGTACTGGAGTAACCTGTTCCAGATCCACCAGTTTCGCTCTGTGATGAGCAAGGTGGCGAGACCAGAAGGGCGAGTTGTATCGTCAATCTTATGCAAGGGCTGACAGCCCAGACCAGTGATAAGAACAGACCGCGCGCCTCACTATGTGGTGAACGTGGTGGGAGAACCGCTGAGGGCTCTTCCCACCATCATGGCAACGCAAGGGTCTATAGCATTCAGAAGAGCGAGAATGGGCACCGTGGTGCGCAACCATGCCGATGAGGACACCGAGGAAGAATCCCGAGAAGTGAACCTCGACGAGAAGGCGCGAGCCATGGGCTACAGCGCAAGTGAGCTACGCATGGCTGATGGCCTGAACGACGTAGAATTGGCAAGCATTCTGGGCCTGGCCATGGATCGCAGGGCTATGGAACTGCTGATGTCAGTCGCAGAAGCAAGCAGGAAGGGACTTCCTCACAGCGAGGAGTCCCCAGTGGCGGAGAATTCCCCAGGACAGCCTATCGCTGTAGACACACTAGAACAAGGTTTTTGCTTAAGTTTGCTTAAGTTTGCTTAAGTTTTCTTAAGTTTGCTTAAGTTTGCTTAAGTTTGCTTAAGTCGGTATAAATCGGTAGAATTATACACCCGATGACATAGGAATGTCACCAAGCCCGCTTCAGGATGCCCCAGGGTTCACGCGAGAGCCCCAGAATGACTGGCGCGATGCTAGGAGATATGACTCGAAGAGGCTGGGTTTGTAAAAGGCCAAAGATTTGTCTGGCAGTCGACGATGAGTAATTATACACACTGAATCAGTCGAGGTATAAAAGTTTGTGGCAACCTGATTCGCGAAGGCTCGCGTGCACTATAAATATGTCAGGGAATGTCGTGAATGGGGAAAGCCTGTCAGTGGTGTAGTCCAATCAAAATCGCGATCGTCATCATACCCACGCATGTGACATATATACTGTAAAATAATAAATACTTGGAACACTCGATTTCAAATCAGGCGAGGGTTTAAACTGCGGCGGGCGGGGCTTATTCGTTCTTTCGAAAGAGAAGGTTTTTTGACCACCTTCCCTTTCCGCCCTAGTAGAAATTTTGAAGTTTGAATATATAATAAACATGGCGTCTTCTCCTCCCGCACGTACGTCTGGTAGCAATCGCGCAGCAAGACTCCTTGCTGCGGCGGGACGCTCCAACGGCGGGAACGGGGGAGATCCACCGGTGCGAGCTTCAGTTTAAATTTTGTGAAACATCACGGTCTTAGACCGTCGTTTTTCGTTGGCCGTGTTTTGCGTATGTTTCCCCCCACACACACACAGCCGGGTTATCGGGTGTGCAGGCTGTGGGGCAGGCTGCCCAAGCCGGTGCAGCAGCCGCGTTGGACCTGAATAAGGACGTCAACGAGGAGCCCGCGGGTGAAGAAGGCGGCGCTCCTGAAGAGCCTGCAGAACCGACGGTGAGTTTTCTGTGGCTTTATGCTTTGCTTTATGAACCTGCTTGCTTATCTTAAAATACGGTCCGCCGTCGGAGAGGGATGGTATTCTGCTCGGGAGGTAACGCTGCATGACGGAAAGATATTGGTCTTTTTCCTCGACGAGGTGCCGGTGGGTCGGGAGCGGCGTGCGCGTGGCCTGATTCAAGGCTCGCTGCGCGCCCCCTGTACCCGTGGCTACTCGTCATCATTGCATTTTCGGTCGGGGTAGGTGAGGATCCCAGCCGGTGGGTTAGGAGAGGCGTGCGCGTGTCCTTGTTATTCAAGGCTCGAGGCGCGCCCCCGGACCCGTGGCTCGGTTGAAACGGGGTGTGGTAGCTGGAATTTTTGAGGTTGTTTCGGGTTGGTGCGGCAGACCGTGGGCGTAAATGGGTAGGGCACATTGAATACGTATGGTGCGGTGTGAGGACAACTCCTCTGACACGCGACCATATTAAGGGGGTGTGGCCGGTAGGATGTATGTGTTTGTTTTGGGTGGGTGCGGCAGACCGTGGGCGCATGTGGGTTGGGCAAATCGAATATATATGGTGCGGTGTGAGGACAGCTCCTCTGACACGCGACCATAATAAAAGGGTGTGGCCGGTGGGATGTATGTGTTTGTTTTGGGTCGGTGCGGTGGAGCGTGGGCGCATGTGGGTTGGACACACGGAATACATTTGCTTTATGAACCTGCTTGCTTATCTTAAAATACGGTCCGCCGTCGGAGAGGGATGGTATTCTGCTCGGGAGGTAACGCTGCATGACGGAAAGATATTGGTCTTTTTCCTCGACGAGGTGCCGGTGGGTCGGGAGCGGCGTGCGCGTGGCCTGATTCAAGGCTCGCTGCGCGCCCCCTGTACCCGTGGCTACTCGTCATCATTGCATTTTCGGTCGGGGTAGCTCAGGATCCCAGCCGGTGGGTTAGGAGAGGCGTGCGCGTGTCCTTGTTATTCAAGGCTCGAGGCGCGCCCCCGGACCCGTGGCTCGGTTGAAACGGGGTGTGGTAGCTGGATTTTTTGAGGTTGTTTCGGGTTGGTGCGGCAGACCGTGGGCGTAAATGGGTAGGGCACATTGAATACGAATGGTGCGGTGTGAGGACAACTCCTCTGACACGCGACCATATTAAGGGGGTGTGGCCGGTAGGATGTATGTGTGTGTTTTGGGTGGGTGCGGCAGACCGTGGGCGCATGTGGGTTGGGCACACCGAATACATATGGTGCGGTGTGAGGACAGCTCCTCTGACACGCGACCATAATAAAAGGGTGTGGCCGGTGGGATGTATGTGTTTGTTTTGGGTCGGTGCGGTGGAGCGTGGGCGCATGTGGGTTGGGCACACCGAATATATATGGTGCGGTGTGAGGACAAATCCTCTGACACGCGACCATAACAAGGGGGTGTGGCCGGTAGCATGTATGTGTGTGTGTTTTGGGTCGGTGCGGTG